>SZWC01023999.1:22469-36297 GCA_023375785.1 Penium margaritaceum
CCCCCGCCCCCCTGCCCCCCGCAATCGCGTACGTCCTCTCCTCCATGTGCACTCGTACCAGCTCTGGTGAAGCCGTTCACTCCACCTCGTAGGCGGTTCGGTCGCACCTTGTGGGGGTACCACCTGCCACAGTGCCGTCGTGCTGCCGCAGCGCGTTCTTTCTCCTTTGCCCATCCGAGTGTCCTGCCAATGCGCCAGGGGTTCGGAGCGCGAATTGCAATGGGAATTCTCGTCTAAAGCACTCGAAGCTTGGGAATAGTAGCAAAACCTGCCAAACGATTCAATTGTCTGCTTACAGTAAAGAACAAGGCCTACAAAGAGGGCTGCAATACGAGAAGCTCATAACTCAACACAATAAGCACTGAGAGAGCGAACTCGACAATAAAAGACTACAATCAGGGGGGCATGCTTCCGACAAAGGTAAGAATGTAATCCGAAAACACGTGAAAATGAGCGAGAGAAAGAATAATCTTGTATTGCACTTGTCTGTTCCAAATAAAGAATAAGTAAAAAATAATGTATTCAAAGTTAAAATATTCCACTCTATTATCTCTTAGAATGTGCTTGATGCCGCATCAACAAGGAAAGGTGTACAAGTGCCAACTCTTACCTAAATTTGTAGACAAAAACATCAAATGGACACAACTATGTCTAAAGAGGATTGTGTTTATGGAAGAAGTCCTGATTCCATTCATGCAACCTTGTACAGACTTATAGGCAGGATGAAATTCCAGGAAAAATGAAATGGAGGANTCCGACAAAGGTAAGAATATAATCCGAAAACACGTGAAAATGAGCGAGAGAAAGGATAATCTTGTATTGCACTTGTCTGTTCCAAATAAAGAATAAGTAAAAAATAATGTATTCAAAGTTAAAATATTCCACTCTATTATCTCTTAGAATGTGCTTGATGCCGCATCAACAAGGAAAGGTGTACAAGTGCCAACTCTTACCTAAATTTGTACACAAAAACATCAAATGGACACAACTATGTCTAAAGAGGATTGTGTTTATGGAAGAAGTCCTGATTCCATTCATGCAACCTTGTACAGACTTATAGGCAGGATGAAATTCCAGGAAAAATGAAATGGAGGACGACAAGACAAGACAGTGACACACAAGGGGAGGGTTGGAAAACAAGGGGGCAAAGGTGGTGGAGCACATTGACCTTAGTTGTTGATGACGGTTGACACTATGGACAACATTCCTTTCAAACATATTACACCGTTGATGACGCTTTCCATTCTAAAAAGTTCCATATCCATATAATGGAAAAATATAAGAATGCAAGTGAACAAATTAAGACAGATAGTAAAATATATGGTGCGAGAAAAGCATAAAAAAATCGTAAATGTTGACAAGCATACACATCACAATTAAAGACGTACATCTGTACTTCCCTTAAAGGTGTTGCTATTGAAAGGGATTACAGAGCCTAAATCTAGATATGGAACTTCGTAGAATGGAAACCCTCCCGATTTTATATAATTTGGTCTACTGTTTTTTTTATGCTTACACTGGCTCTTATGAGGGCCTAAGGTAGCAATGTCAAGCACGTTCCCTTCTTTTGTAAGAGGGATCTCGTACCCCCCACTCACACAACTTGCAAACCTAAAACGCTCTATCAAACCCATACCACAATGCTAGTGAGGGTTGTGGGTTTCATTTTTTTGCTTGCTTGGGCTCTTGCTAGGCACTACGGTAGCGAGGCACAATAGGATCACTTCTATCGCAAAGTATTCTCATAACCCTCCACACATGCAACTCATAAAATGTCAACTTGCTTCATCGATCATCATTTGTTATACATCGATGGCCAAGATTTAAATTTGGAGATGATAACTCGATCAATTAGTTTATTGCATTTTTTCATAAACTTAGATAGAAAAAACCTTAGCTACATCTAGCTAGTAAACTCTAGCATGTAGGGGGGGCATCCAAATCTTATGCTTCCNAATAATCTTGTATTGCACTTGTCTGTTCCAAATAAAGAATAAGTAAAAAATAATGTATTCAAAGTTAAAATATTCCACTCTATTATCTCTTAGAATGTGCTTGATGCCGCATCAACAAGGAAAGGTGTACAAGTGCCAACTCTTACCTAAATTTGTAGACAAAAACATCAAATGGACACAACTATGTCTAAAGAGGATTGTGTTTATGGAAGAAGTCCTGATTCCATTCATGCAACCTTGTACAGACTTATAGGCAGGATGAAATTCCAGGAAAAATGAAATGGAGGACGACAAGACAAGACAGTGACACGCAAGGGGAGGGTTGGAAAACAAGGGGGCAAAGGTGGTGGAGCACATTGACCTTAGTTGTTGATGACGGTTGACACTATGGACAACATTCCTTTCAAACATATTACACCGTTGATGACGCTTTCCATTCTACAAAGTTCCATATCCATATAATGGAAAAACATAAGAATGCAAGTGAACAAATTAAGACAGATAGTAAAATATATGGTGCGAGAAAAGCATAAAAAAAAATCGTAAATGTTGACAAGCATACACATCACAATTAAAGACGTACATCTGTACTTCCCTTAAAGGTGTTGCTATTCAAAGGGATTACAGAGCCTAAATCTAGATATGGAACTTCGTAGAATGGAAACCCTCCCGATTTTATATAATGTGGTCTACTGTTTTTTTTATGCTTACACTAGCTCTTATGAGGGCCTAAGGTAGCAATGTCAAGCACGTTCCCTTCTTTTGTAAGAGGGATCTCGTACCCCCCACTCACACAACTTGCAAACCTAAAACGCTCTATCAAACCCATACCACAATGCTAGTGAGGGTTGTGGGTTTCGTTTTTTCGCTTGCTTGGGCTCTTGCTAGGCACTACGGTAGCGAGGCACAATAGGATCACTTCTATCGCGAAGTATTCTCATAACCCTCCACACATGCAACTCATAAAATGTCAACTTGCTTCATCGATCATCATTTGTTATACATCGATGGCCAAGATTTAAATTTGGAGATGATAACTCGATCAATTAGTTTATTGCATTTTTTCATAAACTTAGATAGAAAAAACCTTAGCTACATCTAGCTAGTAAACTCTAGCATGTAGGGGGGGCATCCAAATCTTATGCTTCCCCTCCGCCCATAGCTAAAAAGTGTTCTGCGAGAGTGTCTATGGTCTATGTCTCTCACAAGCATGTATAAAAACAATACTATGTATGATCAAATAGTGTTCTAAACTATTATTCATAAGTATTCACGCACAACCTACACTACCCAAACACACTCAACTGTGTGAGGGGGGGATCCCAAAATCATGGTATTTGTTCATTATTCTGATCTCCTCAAATATCAATGTAGCTTATCAATCAACAATTCCTGAACGTCGTTTAAAAATTATTGATCATCAATCATCAATCACAGCATATTCTTAGATGATGAAGATCCTTAATCATTGATCATTTACTGGTATATATTGGCGGTCTAGGAGGGAAGATACATGAGTGTATTTTTCTTCTCATTACAAGAACATTTTATACCTCCCAGCTATAGTTTATTCATGCACTACCCTTTAGGACAGGACATCCAGATCCCATGCTATAGCGCCCACCTAACGAAGCTAACGTGTAGTGGTATAGTGTATATAATGTATGTCTCTCATGACAATGTACAACAAACACTAGTGTTTAGAACTAGTTTCTATACAATACACACACCACCTATTATATCTGAGTACACATGACGGTGTGGGAAGGGGATCACCATGTTGCGGTTTTCATTTTTAAATGTATTTCCTCAGTATTAAGCTTAACCTATATGTTGAGGATTTTGAATACAATTGATCATCCATCTTCTATCATCACCTAAAAGATGATTATCTTGATAACTAAAGGTCGATCGTTGGTATTCATATATGTTTGCTTAACATGTGTTCATACATTCGTGTTTTGTTTTATTTATATATTTTAAATTAATGCACCTAGTAGCTAAAATTTGCTAACACACTCTACCCTTTTGGGGGGACATATGGATCCCATGCTGCTACGAGTATTAGAATGGTGCATATGGTCCTTGTTTCTCATGGACTCGTCCAAAACATTGTATTTTACAACATCCACTTGTATAATATACTTGTTTCATAAAACGGTAAAACAAACTATAACTGAAAGGCATGAATGTGTGATGTATACATTGTCTGAGCGTAATTTCCCTCTCCTCATTCTTTTTCTCTCTTTTTCACCACCCTATACAATTTGAAGAAGGGACCAGTGCCCTTCTGCATAGCATATGGATACTTCAATAAATGCATGTAGCATTTTTTTAACATCCCTTACATCATGTCATAACATGTATAAAAGAAGCAAAACTAGGTACTATAATTCGTTCAACTAGGTGTTAAAGCTATATTCATTATGGAATGAATAAAGATATCAACCATGAATCATGCCTTTGTTTTCGCCCCAAAGTGGATGCGGAAACATGAACTCCATGATGACTAAAGTCAAATACAAGCTGATTGTGTTAAATTCATTAATTTTGGATTAGCTCTACCAATGCAAAGGAAACGAGTTTGTTATGTAAGATCGATTCTGTAAGACATAATGCTTGTTTCATAATGCCTCCTTCCTTTGAGTTGTTGACTCCTACATGTTAACAAAATATGGTCATTAATACTAATACATGAAACAATGATCTACATCCATGCAATAGAGAATAATAGGAACCACACATTCTAGTGTGCAAAACATGGTTTGGTTCATTAATTAAGTTATAGAATTCATTGATGAATGTTTGTCTAATGTAAGAAGAAGGAATATATTTTTGGTCTTGATAGGGTGCACCATAGCCATCCACGCTCGTAGACCTTCTTGTAGTTTCCCTTTCTCCATAGGAAATTGGGCTAAGAAAAATATAGTTAATGGTATGTAACGTAAAAAAATTGGAATTTTAGAGAGAGTTGAGATGGAAAAATATTATTTTAATGTGTCAAGAAATCCCCCTTATCATTCTTTCGGTTACTTCCTTTCATTCTACACTCCAATCTTGCAATAACCTGTACTCTCTGTCCAATAGTCATGTCAAATGAAGGGAATAAATCAAGTGCAAATGATACCATTACCATCAGTTCTAATGTAGTTAGGTTGCACCATCTAATCCTATTGCACATCACAATATTTGAGTGTGATTCTACCTTATAAATCTCATATGCTTCCAAATGTAGTCCATATTAGGAGACCAAAATCATCACATAAAAAACATCCCTGAAAACATATGAAATTATCCAACGTAGTTGATGAATTAAGCTCTACCTTTCTTATATGAAGTTCACATAACACGGCCACATGATGCAAGTGGGAGTTAAACGTTTCTCGGCTATTTTTATGTCGTTCATCCACTTCTTTGGTGTGTCTATCATTGTGTATCTTCTAGAGAAGCCACATATTCCATTTATCTATTTGAAATTTTGATTAATATTTGATGAATAATTTATTTTGTTAATAGATCTTTTGATGTAAATTTATGCAGATCCTTCATGTCACATGTTCCTTCAAGCTTCTGACTTTCATTTTCATTAATAAGGATTGTATTACAAAGTAATTTATTCAAGTATTATTGAGAAGAAACCCTATATTATTTATTTTAATTTATAAATATTATAATATAGAATTCAGGTTAAATGTATGGCTTGGTATATCTTGTTATGTTCTAATGATTTACATGATTGTTTTTGAATTTTTGGGTATTATACTATGTTTTTGGAGATTTTAATAGAATCTATCATAGATGGGAAATACTTTGATTTAACTAATGGTATGAGGTTTAAGACAAATTGTTTTCCTTCATGTTAATCACATTTTGTTAAAGCATTGCTCTAATAATGATAGGTATGTCCACATCATACACTCTGGATATAAAATTTACTAAAATAAATTGAATTTATTTGTTTTCCAACTTAGATCGTGGTTATTCAAAAATTTCCCTTGTGTAGTGGTGGTTTGGTGTTTAAATGTACTGGTTTGATTTTTTGTCGCTTTTGGTCATTGGTGGCAAGAAGTAAATACATTGATTACATTTTTTCCTTGATGATTCTCTAAATTTTCAGTGTTCCATATTACAAAAATTATATTTTGAATATGTTACGCTTTTTTTGTAATGGTACTGGCGGAAAGCTTGGCTGACTAGGCCAAAATTGCGGTACTTGAGGGTCTCCGACCCTCAAGTCATCCCATTTTCCCGCCCACAACCTAGGGGACCACGTCTGAGCCACGTGGAGCAAGATTCGCTACATCCCTCCCACCTAGGAATGAGCTTTCCTTAGCGTCGACACATTGGATTTGAACCCTGATGCTCTGATATCAGTGCAATAGTACTGGCGGAAAGCTTGGCCGATTGGGTCTAAACTGCAGTAATTGAGGGTCTCCGACCCTCAAGTCATCGTGTTCTCCAGCCCACAGTCCAGGGGACCACGTCCGAGCCACGTGGAGCAAGACTCGCTACATTTTGTCCCCCGATATAGGTTGGATTGTACGTGAATAATGTAGATAATTCTGTCTACGAGAATGTGTGCAGTTTTCGTTAGATTGGCATACATCAGTGGCAATATATAATTTTTGCTGCAAGCCGCCACCGTCATGTTTTGCTGCCTTCACGTCGCACGATGCCGGCGTCATAACGGGCAGTCAAACGGTCGAGTGCCTTCAACTCGATCGAGAAGGAGCCGTTGCACAAAGCACGGCGACACAATGCTGAAGAAGCAACAAAAAGCTAGGAACTACGTAACACTAGGATATCGGCTGGAACCTTGCCGGACAGTCGATTGCAGTGATGAATATTTGAGAAGGATCCACCCTCCATACCGAGAATGCCCTTACCTGTTTTATGCTCCTGCCCGAAAAGCCGACGGCAAGGATCAGAAGATGCTCAAGGAAGACCGTCTCCATATCATCAATGGACCATTGGCACATGTTGTAATCGCTGTTAACCTGCTGGGTTTACCACGTCAATACAAAATATCTCCTTTTCTCGAATCTGGAGCAAGTATCTAGATATCTCGAAGAAAATATCTAGATATCCCGGATTTCGAAACCAAACTCGCCAAACTCCTCGTTACTGAAAATATTAAGAAGGTCGCCCCGCATTCCATTTTTTAAAACAAAAGCCCCGTCTGAACTTTTTTATGTCACAAGGAACCCCGCGATGGCCCTCGGGGTAGATTGTTCCGTTACAATATACCCCGACATGAAAGGTAAATTACAACGTCACAAAATACCCTGTTTCCGTATTGAGTTGTTTAAGGTTTTTTAGCATTCTTTCTATTTCTCGGAACACATCCTAAGAAACAGGTGGAAAAGCCTCTTATCATCAGGTGTCATTTTTTAATTGCTCGCGTGTTTGTTTCCCCCGCCCCCCCTAATGACATATAATGTATCCGCCCATCCCCCCCCCCTCCTATTTGGAAGGACTCATTTACTTCATAAAAATGTTTAGCAAAAGTAACATTTTTACTTTGAGAGATTCCACTGGATTCGTAAAAATGCAAATGTCTGGACAATGACCATATACCCGACGGGGTGCCTCGTCAGCAACACTCCGGATGCGTGGCTTCCCGAGCTCGAAGTGTTGAAGTCCGGGCTTATGGAAATAGAAAATCCAGCTACTGGGTGAATGGAGTTCAAAATCCTTCAAACGCAATGGATAGTGCTTTCGAACACCCGAAATGGGGTATCTCATAACGTTGCCACACAGTCGGGCATCACACCACCCTCACTGTTGGCTGTTCTCGGTATGTAAAGCAGAGACAACATGACGGTGAAGTCATAAGGCGGGGGAACTGCTGATCGACAGCAGATCACAGTTTCACCCACAGCCGGCTTCCCACCCCCCCCACCCCCCCAAGACCGCGTGGCTTGTTCTCTCCTGTTCTCGATCTGATGTCTGAGGAAGTCACTGGAGCCGCTTGACTTCTAGCAAGACAGTCTGGCATCCGACTTCGAGCCGCTGCACCTTGCAAGGGTGGTGGGAATGACGGGTTCGAACACAAGAATCTTCAGATGAAGTTTTTGAACAAACATTTCCAACTGCATTGTCTGCCTAGATGCAAACTGACAGGTCCAGATCACGAGGATGGTCAGTGCCTGTTTCCAATGTTGGTGTCTCCAAAGTGTTGCCTTTGACTTATTACTTCCAAATGATTCCTAGCACCAAAACTCAGGCTCCGAGGAACCACTGTTGTTGGATTCAAAAAACGCATACACTTTCTTCCGGAGGCTCGGAACGTTTCTTCACGTACACGAAGCTGAGAAGATGCAAGGAAGCTTCCTAGCAACACTGCCGTTGACCAGGCGTCAGTGCTTGATCAGACGGTGACGACAGTCACAAGTCATGCACGTAACGGCAAGGGTTTGGCTAGGGGACACAAGGCAAAGTTTCTGAATGCTTCAATAGCATTTGCAGAGAGAAATGACAAATGACAGGTCCATGGCATAAGTACCTGCCGCGGCGCACGGCGGGTGTCGCACGCGGCAGTGCAAGATCTGCCCTACAACCGGCCCAAAACCACTGTGTTGGCCGTAACTCTGCGCACACATGAACGCTACGCCGTCTTAACCTAGACGTGCAGAATCACAAGCCGGACGCTACGACTGGTCACATGCATGCATCCGGCATCAAACGGTGGACACACAATGCAAAAACATGCAAATCGGGCCCATGGCCAGTCCACCGATAAAGTCCTGCGTGCTACAGAAAAACTGTAGGAGGTCCCGGGTAGCGTCCAGAGCTCTGGAACGGCCTTCGGTCAGCTCCAAGCTGGTAGTCCGCCACCGGACGACGCGCCAGTACCGCTTGGGTCCGCATCAGGGATCTGCACGAGTATGGACACGACCGAGTGGTCACAGTAAACTGTACAGGTCGACAGGAACGTCACAAATCACAACACTCCCCCATGACCTGATGGTACGCATGGCCATACACATGCAGCACTGAAACGAGTACAACAACGCACGCAACGACGGAGTGAATGGCCACCACAACACCCCACACTCAACCACTCTCAGGCAAGGAGCGAAGCCCGACAGAACGAATGGCCACCAGGAACTTTCCACGTGGTAGTGCCTTCGTCAAGAAGTCAGCACGCTGCATGTTAGTGCCAACCCAAATGACGAAGATCACGTGTCTCTCCACCAAGTCACGCACAAAGTGATGCTCTACTACAATGTGCTTCGTGCGAGCATGGAAGACACCAGAGTTCTCCGCAATAGCAAGAGCACTCTGGTTGTCGCAACGAAGCACAATGGCGGGTACTGACTGACCCAGCTCAAGGAACAGACACTGCAGCCATACCACCTCAGTAGCCCCTGCACCCAGAGCAACATACTCTGCCTCTGACGCGCTACGTGCAATGCAGCCTTGCTTCCCGCTACGCCAGGACACAGCGGTACCACCAAGCAGGAACACGTAACCGGTGCGACTGCGTCCGTCTGGGCTCCAGGCCCAGTCGCTGTCGGTGTAGCCATCAAGGACCACCGAACACTGCCGGCGAAAGTAGAGTACGAGGTACGGTGTGGAGACCACGTACCGCACCACTTGCACAGCCGCATGAAGGGCTCTAGCACGTGGAGCCTGCAAAAACTAGGCAAGGAGGTTGACGGCGAATGCGATGTCCGGACGTGTGGTAGTGGCCAGGTACATCAGAGATCCGATGAGACGGAGGTACAAGGTCACATCCACTGTCTCCCCCAGTTGTGTGGGATTGTCCACCTTCAGGGCATCCTGCCCGTCGGGTGTGAGGGGTGTGGAAGCCATGGGCACTGCGCCGAGGAGATCGCTGAAGCGCTCCCCCACAACACGTGCGTATCGGGCCTGGTGCAGTAGCAGAGTACGACGTCTGCGGTCTCGTACGATCTCCATGCCAAGAAACACCGCTGCAAGACCAAGGTCCTTCATCCTGTAGGTAGTCTGGAGGACGGCCTTGGCCTCCTTCACGGCCTCTAGTGAAGGAGACGCGATCAGAAGGTCGTCGACATAGACCAGGATGGCGGTGAACCACTCAGGCGTCCGGCGGATGAAGAGAGAGGGATCTGCCTCGCTCTGTTCATATCCCGCACGAGTCAGGGTGCCAGTGATCTCCTGGTTCCAACACCGAGGAGACTACTTGAGGCCGTACAAGGACTTGCGCAAGCGCCAGACCTTGTCGCCATCCTCAAAACCGGGTAGCTGAGCCACGTAGATCTCCTCATCCAGAGAGCCATGGAGGAACGCATTGTTCACATCCATTTGGTATAGTTCCGAGTCATGGTGAGCCACTACACCGAAGGGAGCTCGAGCTGAGGTCATACGGCCAACAGGGGCGAAGGTGTCAGTGTAATCGATGCCCTCAATCTGATAGTACCCCTTCACGACCAAGCGAGCCTTGTGGCGTTCCAGTGCGCCATCTGGCTTCATTTTCTTCCTAAAGACCCACTTTACCTGAATAGCCTTCCTTCCAGGTGGAAGGTCGACTAGCTCGTAAACTCCGTGCTCTCGGATTGTGCGAAGCTCATCCTCGCAGGTAGCACGCCAAGCGCCAGCATCCTGTGATGAGAGAGCTTCCCTCAGTGTGCCCGGGTCAGGCGCCAAAGCGGGAGAGCTCTGCGTGGCAAGAGCACACGCCTCAGTGCTAGGTCTGACGACCACAAGATCGGCTACTGCATCACAAGAGATGTGGAACTCGCGAGTGACGAGGTCGTGCCCTACTGGACACGCTGGGTGTACCTCTGTGTGCTCAGTGCGGACACTCAGGCCTAGGGTCTTTGTGCCGGGGTCACCACTCGCGACGCTGCGAGTAGAGCGCTTGGGTGCAGGACCAGACGCTCGCTGAGCTCCGGAGTCCAATGGTTGAAGACGACCGCCAGGCTCACGGGAGTAACCTGGGCTCGAGGGGCGTACCTCAGGCTCAGGAACGGGCATAGTCACAACCGGGGAGAGCTAAGCCAAGGGAGCTGGTGATGTCATGCGAGGAGAGACGTGTGTGGGAGACACGGGACTCAGTGTGGCAGTAGGGACAAATGAGGCAGGACCACACACAGAGGCAGGAGTGCCGGCGGACATAGGAGTACGCACAGGTGTAGGATCATGGGTACCGGAGGGAGGCGAGGGAACCGGGGTAGAGACCGGTGGTGCTGGATAGGTCTTTGGGCCGACACCGATGATCGCTGGGTCATCAAGAGCCGGAGACCGTGAAGTGGACGGAGCTCGAACGAACACATCAGCCTGAAGAGGGGTGCTCACAGGCGAAGACTCCCCCATTCGGCGAGAAACCTCACACGTAGGGATGTGCGTAACAGACAACGACGTAATGGACGTCAGATCACGGTAGGTGAGGGACTCAAAGAAGAGCGCGTCGCGTGACTCAACAATGCGACGACGGGTAGGGTCCCAAAATCGCTAGGCCTTTGATCGCGGGGAGAGGGCGACGAAGGCACACAAGCGACCCCGCGGTGAGACCTTGGACCCCTGCTGGTCCTCGGTGTACCACACGGAAGCCAAGGACCCCCAGACGCGAGCGAGATGAAGGTCAGCACGATGGCCGAACCAGAGCTCATACGGTGTAACGTGGTACGAAAGAGGACCGTGCGGGAGGCAGTTCCAGACCCAAGTCATGTAGGCAAAGCCCTCAAAAGAGAAGGACTATGGGAGACCGCACTCAGACCGCATAGCGCGAACCGCATCCTCCATGGTGCGGTTCCAACACTCAGAAACACCGTTCTGCTGAGGAGTAGCAGGAGCGGAGACCTGGTGAAAAATCCCGTGCTCAGCGAAGAAGCTATCCATCTCGCCTATAAACTCAACACCACGATCCGATCGGAAAGTGTACAGTGTGTGGCAGGACTGACGCTCAGCCATCACTAGCTAGAGGCGAACCATGAGAACGGCGTCACTCTTGTGGCGCACGCTGTAGACCCACCGCATCCGGGTGAAGTCATCTGTCAGAGTCAGGACGTACCGACCCCTATCGGACATAGACTCGACAGGAAGAGGACCAAGAAGGTCCGAATGGACTAGCTCAAGAGGGCGAAGTGCGCGAGATCATGAGTCAGGGTAGGTGCAACGATGCATCTTNGAGAGGGCGACGAAGGCACACAAGCGACCCCGCGGTGAGACCTTGGACCCCTGCTGGTCCTCGGTGTACCACACGGAAGCCAAGGACCCCCAGACGCGAGCGAGATGAAGGTCAGCACGATGGCCGAACCAGAGCTCATACGGTGTAACGTGGTACGGAAGAGGACCGTGCGGGAGGCGGTTCCAGACCCAAGTCATGTAGGCAAAGCCCTCAAAAGAGAAGGACTATGGGAGACCGCACTCAGACCGCATAGCGCGAACCGCATCCTCCATGGTGCGGTTCCAACACTCAGAAACACCGTTCTGCTGAGGAGTAGCAGGAGCGCAGACCTGGTGAAAAATCCCGTGCTCAGCGAAGAAGCTATCCATCTCGCCTATAAACTCGCCACCACGATCCGATCGGAAAGTGTACAGCGTGTGGCGGGACTGACGCTCAACCATCACTAGCTAGAGGCGAACCATGAGAACGGCGTCACTCTTGTGGCGCACGCTGTAGACCCACCGCATCCGGGTGAAGTCATCTGTCAGAGTCAGGACGTACCGACCCCTATCGGACATAGACTCGACAGGAAGAGGACCAAGAAGGTCCGAATGGACTAGCTCAAGAGGGCGAAGTGCGCGAGATCATGAGTCAGGGTAGGTGCAACGATGCATCTTACCCTGGGCGCAGAAAAGACAGTCAGTCTTGGGCGGCTTCTCGAAAGAAGCCGCATCAAGACCGAGAGTGAGCTGTGTCCGAATGAGCTTCGACACAGTGTTGGAGCCCACATGACACAGATGGCGACGAAGCAATCGCTGGTGCTCAGGAGACAGAACACCAGTGACAAAAACACGAGCTGAAGGGGAAGGGGAGCAAGGAGCAGAAGTCCGGGAAACACGGTACAGGTCATCCACAACAGAGGCACATAGAACAATGCTGCGAGTGTCAATGGCAGTCACAGTCGCGGACTCAGTAGTGTGCTCCACAGAGAGTCCCATCAGTGTGCAAGCACGTACAGAAAGCAAACTGAGCTCAAGGTCAGGCACAAACAGCACCTCGGAGAGATACAAGGGGCCAGACGGACCATCGAAGCGCACGACCCCAACACCTTGGACTGGCAAGGACTGACCAGAGCCGGTGCGAACAGAACGAACAGACGCAACAGGGCCGAGAACAACGAAGTCACTACGACGACACGTCATGTGATGAGTGGCACCTGAATCGATGATCCAAGTACCACCGGCATCACGACTGGAGGACGTCACTGTACAACGGGCCATGGAACACTCGGCCTCAGACGGACGTTGAGCAGCAGGTGGGGAGAAACGACGAAGGGCACAAAGGTGGGAGTCATGAATCCAACCTGTACAGTCAGGCCCATCATCATCACATGCCGACTGTGCCCCCCCACACGAGTCATCCCGAGCCACATGGACAGACGGACCGACAGTCTGTGAATCACTCGGCTGTGACAACACACTCGCACCTCCCTGAAAGCGGAGCGCCAGAAGGTGGCGAAGCTCGGCGATGGTGCGGTCGCGTGGGTCCGGATCACTGCTACTCGCCGGTGGGGAAGCAGGAACAACTGCAGTCGTGGCTGCCACGCGTCCCGAGGAAGTCGAGGCTGACGTGTTGGACGCGGAACGGAGGGCGTGTGCCGCCTGGAGCCCACGAGTAATCCGCACCCAGTCGAGCGGCTGCTGGCACTCGGTGTAGCGATGGACGCCGCCACAGTTGTAGCAGTGAACGGAACGTCCACTGCTACCACTGGAAGACGACT
>SZWC01024000.1:0-25698 GCA_023375785.1 Penium margaritaceum
GTGCATGTGCTTGCCCATCCAAACGAATGTGTTCGGCCATCCCAAGAACGGTGAGTGTGTTTGGCCATCCAAACCACTGTGAATGTGTTTGCCCATCCAAACCACTGTGAATGTGTTTGCCCATCCATCTGGGCCACTGGGGAGGTGTGTTCGCACTCACGTCCCCAACCACTGACAAGCGGCACGCCCTCCCCTACTGCCTACCCATCAAATCCCACACCCGCTCGCCCGCCCAACCACCAGCCTGCCCACCCGCCCGCCCATCCACCGGCCCGCCCACTCGCCCGCCCGCATGCGCGCACATCCACCAGGCAAGCAAATTACACGCCCAACCACCCACACGCACACCCGCCCACCGCTTACCTTTCCACACACATGCGCACACACATGCGCACCTACCCACCCATGCCCCCTGAACCCCCACCCAACCACTCACCCAGCCCTCAATGACCCACCGGCTGCAACGCGGGTGTCTGCGCTGAGAATGCAAAACGCATCGGCAAAACGGTGCAGATACAACACTTTTCAACAACAACCCACCGGTGGTAACGCGGGTGTCGGCGCCCAGAATGACACCGCCGTCATATGACACCGCAATAATTGTCGTCTGCGTTGGACCACGTTGCACCCATCGCATTGGACGTCGGACATCGCCATCCCGTAGTCACATGCGCAGCCAGAGCACCAGCAGTGTTCAAATTGTGAAACATCGCAGGATTCAAACGAATGGTGAAACATCGCAGGATTCAAACGAATGTTGAAACATCACGGGATTGAATCAAATAGTGAAACATAGCAGGATTGAGTCAAATGGTGATATGTTTCCAGATTGAGTCAAATGGTCAAAATCACGGGATTTAGTCAACAGGTCTCAGCAAACAACAATAGGGGCATTGTGCGAGGCGGATTGGGGGGGGGGGGGGGGGGGGGGGGGGACNAGCAAAGCTCTCTTTTCCACAAATTCCCCCACAACCCCATCCCCCCCTCCCCCACCGCTCTCCCCTTCCCCCACTCTCCCCTCCTGCCCCCTGCTGCCCCCAATCCGCCTTCCCCTCCCCCATGCCCACCTCCCCAGAACACACCTACTGCACTCCCAACCAATCCCCCGTCCCCTCCCCTCTCCTCCTTCACCACGTCTTCCACGCCTCAGCATCAGCTTACACCAGTAGAGACTGCAGCGTTTGACCAGTCGCCCGCTCCTCCCCCCACGTCCATGATGACTGTTGCTGTTGCTGCTGTTGCTGCTGCTGCTGCTGCTGCCGCTAATGCGCACAACCAATCTGTAGTACTGCTTGGAGGTCAAGCTGCTGGTCTACTGCTCCAGTCGGCTGGTCTGATGCTCAACCACAGGACCCAGCGAACCCCCTGCCTCGCTTCCTCAGCTAGCTGGCTGCCGCGCTGGCCTGCTGGCTCGCTCTGGTAATGGTGGAGAGCAGAAGCGCGAGCAAATTCAACTTAAAATCAGCCGACTACGCTGCTGATGCTGCTGCAGACCAGCAACTACGGCGGAGTCCAGGGATCCCGTATGCTCACTCTCCTCGCGCTCTCCAGCTCTCACCCAATCTGCTGCGAACGACAGCTGTCAGCGTTCTTTCTCAGCGCCTTCGGAGTTGCCTTCACGGCAGCAGCGGCACCACGCAGCGGCAGGCGAGCGCAGTAGCTAGGCCGAACATAAGCCGACAGAAAGCCCTCCTACGTCAACACAGGCCTACTAACGTTCGAACATAGAACTTACTAAGCACAAGCAATACGTATAAGCCCGGAATAATATCATACAAGGTAATAATCCAATCATGAAATTAAAACGAAAAAGCAGCATCCAATAAAATTTCACTTGAATTTAAGGTAAAATAATAGAGATCATCTATTCAAGTGCTTGAAATTGCTGCATCTGACAACAATTACGACCATGTGTTCATGTCATTACAAAACTTTAACTCATGTCACTAAATGAATGACACGCCCTTATTAAAAAAACTTCAATTATAAGCCAAATAAAAGGCGACCCATTAGTTTCTATGCCAGTCGAAAGCGTGCATGGTGAATAGTGAAAGATGCGGGGCATAACACAATTTGGAATATCGCGGGGACACCGTCCCCGCGATATGTCAACGAGAACAACTGTGACGGTTGGGAGACCCTCTTCTAGGTCTGGGCCACTTCGGAGGGGCTACGGCCCTACTATCACAGTCCTTACCAAGTTCCGAACCAACTCAGGTGCTGACAGCGGCTCGGACGATGCGCGGACTCCTTTACGCCATGCCGCGCGAGACTGTTGTGGGCTTTCATCCTTTCCTTGGAGAGGCCGGCACAGGCGCGGGTGCCGATCCACGTCGGGGCTGGGACCTAGCATTGTCCTGCTTGCTGCAAAGATGCAGGCCACCTGTACGGCTCACATTCGCGCCTTTCACTCCCTTCGTCAGGGACCTGCCGAGTCCGTAGTCGATTACTGGCGGCGTGCCATGCGCATCTACACGCGCCTTGGGACCTTAGGAGGTAGACAGCTGTGGACGCTTCGCACGCTCATGATCGGAGTTCGTCTTCAGCACACAAACATCTTCTTAGTGTACAGCGACGTGGTGCTTGAGCCCTTCTCCAGTTCTCTTCAGATTCTTCCTTGGGCACATCCGCTTTTTCTCCAGGTAACTTCCGTTCGTGAGGCAGCTGTGGCCCATCAGGAGAGTTCCCTTCCTGCAGCGGTCATCGCGTTGTCACCGACGCCCCTCCTGTAGTCCACTTCTTCATCCTGTGGCACATCCTCCACTTCCCCTTCCACCCCGGGCACCCCGACTCAAGTGCAGGGTATGGCAGTAGCGGCACAGGGGAAGAAGAACAGATGGAGGCATGGTTCGGGCCAATAGCAGTCGCAGCCGTAGTAGTCATTAGGCGGTAGCAATGGACGAACTGTTCACTACTACAACTGTGGCGGCACTCAATGCTACACCGAGTACTAGTAGCCGCTTGACTGGGCGCGGATCACTCGTGGTCTACAGGCTACACAAGGGTAGCGGTCTGCGTTGAGCAGCATAGCCTCTGGTCGCGCGGCGACCACGATTGCAACAGTTCCCGGTTCCCCAGCGACGAGCACTGGCGACCCGGACCCACATGACCGCATCATTGTTGAGCTTCGTCAGCTTCTGGCGCTTCGCTCTTAGGGAGGTGCGAGTGTGTCGTCACAACTGGGTGGTTCAGAGACTGTTTTTTTGTCTGTCCTCGTAGCTCATGATGACTCGTATGGGGGGTCACAGGTGGCATGTGATGATGATGGACCTGACACTACTGATTGGATTCATGAGTCTATCCTTTGTGTCTTTCGTTGTTCCTCCTCACCTGTTGCTCAGCACCCGTCTCAGCCCGAGTGTTCCATTGCCCGTTGCATTGTGACGTTCTCAGGTTGTGACCGTGGTGGCACTTGGATCATTGATTCTGGTGCCACTCACTCAATGACCTCTCATCGTAGTGACTTCGTTGTCCTCGGTCCTGTGGTATCTGTTCGTTCCGTCTGCATAGGCTCTAGTCAGTCACTCACGGTCCAGCGTGTTGGGGTCGTGTGCTTTGATGGTCCGTCTAGCCCCCTGTATCTTTCCAAGGTGCTTTTTGTGCCTTGAGATCAGCTTGCCTTCTATGCGTGCCTATACATCGGTGGGACTGTTTGTGGAGCACACTATAGACTCCGCGACTGTGACAACTCTTGATACATGCACCGTTGTTCTTCATGCCTCCGGTCTAGATGATTTGTACCATGTTTCGGATCTCTTCTTCTCTTTGCTCCCCTGCTCCTTCGGCTCATGTGTTTATCACTAGTGTGTTATGTGTTGCACACCAACAACTGCTTCATTGTCGCTTGTGTCGAAGCTCATTCGGACACAGCCCGCTCCCCTTCTTGACGCGGCTTCCTTCGAGAAGCTACCCAAGACCGATTGTCTGTTCTGCACTCATGTTTAGATGCATCGTTGCACCTACCCTGACTCTCGTTCTCGAGCCCTTCGCCTTTTCGAGTTGGTTCACTCCGACCTTCTCGGTCCTCTTCTTGTCGAGTTTTTGTCCGATCGGGGCCGATACGTCCTGACTCTGACAGATGACTTCATCCGGATGTGGTGGGTCTACAGCTTCCGCCAGGAGAGCGACGCCGCTCTCGCGGTTTGTCTCTGACTAGTGATGGCTGAGTGTCAGTCCCGCCACACGCTGCATACCTCCCACTCAGATCGTGGCGGCGAGCTCCTTGGCAATATGGACAGTATTTTTGCAGAGCGCTGGATTTTCACCAGATCTCCCCTCCTACTACGCCGTAGCAGAACGGTATCTTTGAGCGTTAGAACCGCACAATGGAGGATGCAGTTTATGCTATGCGGTCTGAGTGCGGTCTCCTGGAGTCCTTCGCCTTTGAAGGATTCGCATACATGACGTGTGTCTTGAACTACCTCCCGCACGGTCCCCTTCCGTACCACGTTATACGGTACGAGCTCTGGTTTGGCCATCGTATCGATCTATGTCTTGCTTGTGTCTGGGGATGTGTGGCTTCTGTGTGGTGCACCGAGGACTAGTACGGGTCCAAGGTCATGCCGTGGGGTGGCTTGTGTGCCTTCGTGGGCATCTCCCAACGGTTGAAGGCCTGGCGTTTTTAGGTTCCTGCCCGTCTCCGCCTCGTCGAGTCCCGCGACGTGCTCTTCTTAAAGTCGCTTACCTACCGTGATCTAACCTCTATTGTGACGTTGTCCGCCACGCACATTTTTACGTGTGAGGCTTCTCGACAGATGGGGGAGTCTCGGACTCTGAGCACCTCTCGTCCGGCTGATGTGTCCGTTTGAGCCCCCTCCACTTCTCGGTCTCAAGCTCTTGATGACCTAGCCATCATCAATCTCGGGCTAGAGACCTCTCCAACCCAGCCAGTTTCTACCCCTGTTCCCTTGTACCCCACACGCACTCATGACACTGTGCCTTTGTCCACCAGTACTTCTGCCTCTGTGCGTGGTCCTGCCTCGACTCCTACTCTTGTTGCCACACCCAGTCTTATGTCCCCCATCCTTTCACCAGCATCTCATCATACTACATCACCTGCCCCTTTGCCTCAGTCCTCACCACACATGGTCATTCCTTTCTATGAGCCTGAGGTGAGCCCGTCGAGCCAAGGTTTCTCGCGAGAGCCCGCTGGTCGTATCTGACCATTGGTCTCCGGATTCCAGCAGGTGTCAGGTCCTGCACCCAGGCACTCCACTTGTAACGTCACGAGTGGTGATCCCGGCACAAAGACCTTAGGCCTGAGTGTTTGCACAGATCACAGAGGTACATCCAACGTACCCTATAGGGCACAATCTGGTCACTCGCGAGCTTTGTATCGCTTGTGATGCAGCAGCTGACCTCGTGTTTGTCAGGCCCAACTCTGAGGCGTGTGCACTTGCGACTCAAAGCACTCCCTCTATGGCACCTGATCCAGGCACATAGAGGGAATCTCTCTCATCAGACGATGCGAGCGCTTGGCATACTGCCTGTGAGGATGAGCTTTGTGCCATTCGGGAGCATCGAGTTTACGAAGTAGTCGACCTTTGACCTGGGAGAAAGGCTATTCAGGTCAAGTGGGTCTTTCGCAAGAAAGTGAACCCGGATGGCTCACTGGAACGCCACAAGGCTCGCTTAGCCGGCAAGGGGTATTCTCATATCAAGGGCATCGATTACACTAACATATTTGCCCTTGTCAGCCGCAAGGCCTCAGCTCGCGCTCTGTTCGGTGTGATTGCTCAGCATGAGTGGGAACTGCACCAAATGGATTTGAGCAATGATTTCCTCCATGGCTCTCTGGATAAGGAGATTTACTTGGCCCAGCCACCAGGCTTTGAAGACGGTGACAAGGTTTGGTGCTTGCTCAAGTCCTTGCATGGCCTCAAGCAGTCTCCTTGGTGTTGGAAGCAGGAGAACACTGGTACCCTGACTCGTGCGGGATATGTACAGAGCGAGGAAAATCCCTCTCTCTTTATGTGACGGTCGCATGAGCGGTTCACCGCCGTCGTGGTCTATTTGGATGTCCTTTTGATCGCGTCTTCTTCCATGGAGACCGTGAAGGAGGCCGAGGCGGTCCTCGAGACTGCCTGTAGGATGAAGGACCTCAGTCCTACAATGGTGTGTCTTGGCATTGAGATCGTGCGAGACCGCAGACGTCGGACACTTCTGCTGCATCAGGCCGATATGCACGTGTTGTGGGGGAGAGACTCAATGAACTCCTTGGTGGATTACCTATGGCCTCCAGACCTTTCACAACTGACAGGCAAGATGCCATGAAGGTGGATGATCCCACACAGCTGGGGGAGACTGGATTTGACCTTGTACCTATGCCTCATCGGATGTCTGATATACCTGGCCACTACCACACGCCCCAATATCGCTTTTGCCGTCAGCCTCCTTACACAGTTCTCGCAGGCTCCACTTGCTAGAGCCCTTCATGTGGGTGTGCGAGTGGTGAGGTACATGGTCTCCACACTGTACTTCGGACTCTACTTTCACCGGCAATGTTTGGTGGTTCTTGATGGCTACACCGACAGCGACTGGGCGTGGAGTCCAGATGGACGCAGTCACACCGATTACGTGTTCCTACTTGGTGGTACCATTCTGTCTTGGCGTAGCGGGAATCAGTGCTGCATTGCATGTAGCTCGTCGGAGGCAGAGTATGTTGCTCTCAGTGCAGGGGCTGCTGAGGTAGTGTGGCTGCAGAGCCTGTTCCTTGAGCTGGGTCAGTCAGTGCCCACCACTATGCTGCGCTGCGACAACAAGAGTGCTCTTACCATCGCGGAGATATTCGGTGTATTTCATGCTCGCACGAAGCACATTGCGATTGAGCATCACTTTGTGCATGATTTGGTAGACCGACATGTGATCTCCGTCATATGGGTTGACACTGACATGCAGCATGCTGATTTCTTTACAAAGGCACTGGCGCGCGGGAAGTTTCTGGTGGCCATTTGTTCTGTTGGGCTTTGCCCCTTGCCTGAGAGTAATTGAGTGCGGGGTGTGTTGCCTGATTCATGACTGTTTTTGCACTTGTTGCTGTACTCCTTTCAGTGCTGCATGTGTATGAACATGCGTACCATTGGGTCATGGGGGTGTGTTGTGATTTATGACGTACCTGTCGACCTATACAGTTTACTCTGACCACTTGGCCGTGTCCATGCCCGTGCATATCCCTGATGCGGACCCAGGTGGCACCCGTGCGTTGTCTGGTGGTGGACTACCAGCTTAGAGCTGACCGACGACCGTCTGAGAGTCGTGGATGCTGTCTGGGACCTTCTGTAGTTTTTCTGTTGCTCGTAGGATTTTATCGGTAGACTGGCCGTGGGCCCGCTTTACATGTTTTGCATTGTGTGTCCACCGTTTGATGCCGGATGCATGCATGTGACCGGTCATAGTGTCTGGCTTGAGATCCTGCACGTTTATGTTCAGACGTCGTAGCGTTCTGACTTGTCTGCGAAGATTTACGGCCAAAACAATGGTTTTGGGCCGGTTGTAGGATAGACCTTGCACTGCCGCGTGCGACACCCGCCGTGCGCTGCGGCAGGTATTTATGTTGTGGACCTGTCATTTGTTATTTCTCTCTACAAATGCTATTTAAGCATTATGACAGTTTGCCTTGTGTCTCCTAGCCAGACCCTTGCCGTCGTGTCTACGACTTGTGATTGTCGTCACCATCTGACGAGGCACTGATGCCTAGTCAGCGACTAACTCGCTAGAAAGCTTCCACGCATTTTCTCTAGTGGACCATGGTAATCATGACAATTATGACCACATGCAAGTATTAGGTACTCATTTACGTCTGGTGTGTAGCACTTAACCCCCTTCTAATCGCGTCGTCCAAGCGCATTACAATGCTATGGCCAGTGGCGGAGGAAACAGTCCTCTTGTTGTTATGTGAGTCGTCCCCGTATGTTTGTACAGCTTACTGTGACCACTCTACCATGCCCATACTCGTGCATATCCTTGATGCGAACACAGCTTGCGCCGGAGCACCGACGGTTGGTGGCTCCACCCACTAGCAGCTGCTAGACAGCTGCCACGATGTCCCGGGTGCTTTGCGATTTTTCCTGCGGACACTAGAGTTTTCTCGATGGACTGGCTCTTGAGCCCGATTTGCATGTTTTGCATTGTCTTTCCACCGATCGATGCCAGACTTGTGTGTGGGACCTGTCGTAGCGTATGGCTGGAGATTTTGCATCTCTAGGTTCAGACGGAGTTACGTTTAGATACCTGTGCGTAGAGCTACAACCAAAATAGTGGTTTTGGGCCGGTTTTAGGACAAACTGACACTATGGCGTGCGACACCCGCTGTGCGCCGCGGCAGCTATTCATAATGTGTGCTTGTTAGTTGTCGTGTCTCTCTGCATGACTAAGCTATTGGAGCTCATGAGACTTTACGCGTCTCCCTAGCCTCACCCTTGTTGTTTCTTGTACCTGCTTGCTATTACACTAGCTCGATGGACAGTGTCGCCACGTCAATAGTACCAAGATTAGGAAGCTTCCTACTGGTTTTTCATGGTTTCATAGCAGCAAGACCTCTCTTGCTGTGCTGCGGCGCATAGACACAGCACCAGGAACAACAGTGAGACTCACCGCAGCCGCCGTATCCTGGGACCAATTGCAGCTGTTTGGAGGAGCGACACCACTAGAAAATCCCCACCACCTCACCCGGGTGAGCTACGGCAGTTACTAGCTCTAGTAGCCACGCCGAGCAGTAGAAATAGCAATGTGTGGCAGCAGCAACCGTGTCTTACTGACCATCTCTACAAAAAAGAGGTAAAATCAACCCGCAATAGCTTGCGGCAGGGGCTGCGAGCAGTGGCAGCGTGCAGCAGCAACAGCAATGCAGTAGCAGCCACGGCGTGAGCAACCGCAGGGAGCAACAGTAGCCCAACATCGATGGCAGAAGCAGCGGCGGTAGCAACGCAGCAACAATGGTGGCGGCCATAGCAACGGCAGCAAGCAGTGCTCCTGCGCAGCACTATTGCGTAGCACTGTTGCTTAGCTTTACAAACGTTGTGTAACACTACGCAAAAGCTACGTAGGGCTACGTAGAGCTGCGCAGGGGGTGACGCGCTTATCCCCAACAAGGAGTCTGCGTGGTTTCCACACAAAACAACCGTTGGCATAACATACTCTAGCATAAAAAATGATACCGCTTTTACTCAGGCATAAAAAATGCTAAAGTCACTCTTGGTTTTGCTCATGTCAGCAGTTTTGGGGTCAAAACGTCTTTTTTTGTGACGTTTCAATGCCTCAAGAAATGATGTTGATTTCTTGTTCTAAGCAACTTTGATGTTTGGCCCCATACTGAGCACTTGGATGGCGCCAGTGGATGACGAAGGCAAAATCCTCGTAGATGCCTCTTCTTCCTCCTCTTCTGGCATCATGAATGCACAGTCGTAGTTACTCGTAATCAACGAGCTTCGTTGAACATAACATGAGATATGCCGGCAGTAGAAATGGTAGAGCGACGTGTTGCAGGAGATTACTGAGCTACTATGGGGTCGTTTTGGAGCCGCACAACAGCCACCTTGATGATCTACTAGAGTCACAACATCTGTTAAGCAGTCTACACCGTACACAACACCACGACCTCATCACCCTTATCACAGGTTGTTACTTGGGATGAGGACGAGATAGAGGATGACACACGCAAGGACAAGATTCATGTCCTCAAGGAGCACATTTGTGAGCCATGTCTGAGCCTCTCACCCCACCACCTTCTCACCGTCAGTATCTGGCACGTCGTTCAGCGGCGTCCACTTTTGGTGGCGCTTCTATCACTGGTGGTCTACCTATGCCCCATCCACCATCTCCCAACTTTGAGGTTGCCCTCCTGACGGAGCGAGGACTGAAGGAATTTGAGACACCTCTACTCCGATACGATAGTGATGAGGGATTTGATTGTAGGGAGACCCTGTTTTAGGTGTGGGCCAATTCTAAGGGCGTCTGGCCTTACTACCAATGTGAACACCAGACTCGCGACGCTCATCAGGTCTAAACAGCAGCAAGAGTAATGAATGGTCTTCTTTACGCCATGCCACGGGAGATTGTGGTTGACTTTTACCCCTTTTAGGATGAGACCGAGAGCGAGGTTGGAGCAGAACTGTGCCAAGGATGGGAGATAGCCTTCACTCTTCTCGCTGCAGAGAGCCATGCTACAAGGGCGGCCCGACTACGAGAGTTTGACTCCCCCCGTCAGGGTCCCATAGAGCTTGCAGCTGACTACTAGAGGCGCGCAATGCGCCTTTACACGCGCCTTAGGACTGGTGGCGGGACGCAGGTGTGGGCACTCGACACCATCATGATGGGGGTGCACTTGGACCACGTGAAGCCCTTTATGGGCTTTGACTGTGAGGTTCTGTTTGAGTTGTTGATGTCACTTCAGCTATCCCTCTTGGCCCATCGTTGCTTCCTCCAGGCCACATCAGCTCATGAGGCTGCCATCGTGCATCAGTAGATTCCACTTAATGCAAGAGTGATTGCAACCCTAGCTTCGCCTCTATCCCAGCTCACCAGTCCCACCTCCAACGATTCCTCCTCCTCCTCCTCTACCCCGAGCGGCCACACTCATGGCATTGCAGCGGCTGTACAGGGGAAGAAGGGAAAGAAGCGATGCGCAAAAGGACAACAACAATAGTAGCAACTGTCGGCACGTAGTGGCAGTGGACGTTCTGTCCACTGCTACAACTGTGGAGGCGCTCACCGTTACACGGAGTGAGAGCAGCCCCTTCACTGGAGTGGGATCATTTGCGGCCTTCAGACAGCGCACATGCAGCGGATTTCCTTAAGTGACACACGGTCGAGGGGTGCCGTGACCACGATTACAACAGACGCATTCGTTTCACCAGGCGGTAGCAGGGAGATGGACCCTCCGGAATCGCACAATCAGGGAGCTTCGTCAGCAACTAGCGCTTCGTACTCATGGAATTGCGAGTGTGTTTTCATAGCCAAGTGGTCCCGAGATAGCTTGTCTTAATACATCTGTTGCTCGTGATGATTCATGTGGTGGAGCTTAGTTGGCTTGCGATGAGGATGACCCTGTCCGTACCAACTGGCTCGGCGAGTCACCAATCCGTGCAGTTCGTTGTTATCCTGAGTCCTTTGCTGATCATTCAGTAGAGGCAGTGTCTTATAGCATGTTCCTCAGTGTCGTCGACTGGTCGTGAGCCGAGTGGCACTGAGATCATTGACTCTGGTGCCACCCATCACATGACTTGTCTTCGTAGTGACTTCGTTGTACTAGGTTGCCTTGCGTCTGCTCAGTCTGTTCACATAGGGTCGTGTCAGTTTTTGCCTCTATAGAGATTCGGGGTTGTGCGATTTGATGATCTGTCTTGCCCCTTGTACATTTATGATGTGCTCTTTGTTCCTACCCTTGAGCTAAGCGTGCTCTTTGTTCGTGCATGCACCAAGATGGGTATCACAGTTGAGCATTCTGCTTACTCTGCCACCGTGAATGCCCTTAACACACGTGACATCGTGCTTTGTGCCTGTGTTGTTGATGATCGCTATCATGTGTCTTGTTGCTCTCCCCCTCCTTGTGCGCATGTGTTTGTCACTGGTGTTCTCCCCCCTAAGCACCAGCGCTTATTACAATCTCGCCTCTGTCATGTGAGCTTGGACATTGTGTCTAAGATCATTCGAACTCAGCCAACCCTCGGTCTTGACACAGCTTTCTTTGAGAAGCCGCCCATGATTGATTTTCCTTTTTGCGCTCAGGGTAAGATGCATCGCTGCTCTTACCCTGACTCCTCCTCCCGGGCGCTGTTCCCACTAGAGTTGGTCCACTTGGACCTTTTTGGTCCTCTCCGAATCGAGTTCCTCTCTGATCAGGGTCGATATGTTCTCACCCTGACTGATGTCTTCACTCGCATGTAGTTTGTCTATAGCCTACGCCACAAGAGCAACGCTGCACTATCGGTCCACCCGTGGCTTGTGATGGCTGAGCATTAGTATTGTCACACCTTGCACATGTTCCGCTCGGATCGTGATGGCAAGTTCTTTGGCTAGATAGATGCCTACTTTGCTGAGCACAACATCTTTCACCAGCTTTCCGCCCCTGCTACACCACAGAAGAATGTTGAGTCTGCCCGTTGGAATTGCACCATGGAGGATGCGGTTTGCGCCATGCGGTCTGGGTGCGGTCTTTCAGAGTTCTTTGCCTTTGAGGGATTCTCCTACATGACGTGGGTTTGGAACCGCTTGCCGCATGGTCCACTTCCAAACCATGTCACGCCATACGAGTTGTGGTTTGGTCATCGTGTTGATCTCCATCTCGCCCGCATTTTGGGGTCCGTGGCCTGCGTCTAGTACATCGAGGACCTGCAGGGGTCCAAGGTCCGACCTCGCAGACGCTTGTGTACCTTTCTCAGCATCTCCTTGTGGTCAAAAGCCTGACGCTTTTGGTACCCTTCTTGCCATTGCATTGTTGAGTCTCAAGATGCCCTCTTTTTTTAGGCTCTCTACTACCGTGACTTGTCAAGCATTTCTTCACTGGCCACCGACCACATCCCTACTTGTGTGGCCTCCCAACGGATGGGCAAGTCTATTCCTGTGGATGGGTCCTTCCAAGCCTCCTCACCTACGGTCTTGTCTTCGGCTCTTCAGGATCTGGCTATCGTGACTGTAGGTCCAGTAGCCTCATCAGTCCCCTCTGGCACACCTGATCTCGTGCCGTTGTCAGATCCCTCAGGCACATCTGATTTCATGCCAGTGTTGGTCCCCTCTTCCACGCCTGATCCCGTGAGGGTGTCAGACCCCTCGGACACATCTGATCCCGTGCGAGTGTCGTTCCCATCGGCACACCTGATCTCTTGTGCATGTCAGAACCCTTGGACACATCTGATTGCGTGCTTGTGTCGGTCCCCTCAAGCACACCTCTTCCCGTACACACATCAGTCTCCTATAGCACACCTGATCCCATGCCTATGTCAGTCCCCTCTGCCACACTCACTCCCGTACATACACCTCTTTCACCTGCGGCTATGGCTGAGAAGCCTTCTCCACAGCCTCAGGTGAGCACCTCTGCATCAGACTGCTCCCACGACCCCAGTGGTCGTCTCCTACCACTGGCCTTTAGGGCGCAACGGCCTACTGACTCAGTGCCTAGACGCTCGTCTCGTACTGTTCAAAGTGGCGAGCCTGGCATGAAGGCCCTTTGCCTGATTTTCCAGGCCGACTAAAGTGAGGTGCATTCGCCATGTCCTGTCGGCCACGAATTGGTCTCCTAAGAGTTCTCGGTTGCTTGCGATACCGCAGCCGACCTTGTCGTGGTCAGACCGAGTCCAAAGGCATGTGTATTAGCCACTTAGAGCTCTCCCTTGACGACGCATGATCTAGGCACGTTGAAGGAAGCACTATCAGCTCAGGATGCAGACTTGTCGCTTGTTGCTTGTGAGGATGAGCTAAGAGCTATCAGTGAGCACGAGGTCTACGAGCTTGTTGACCTCCCGCCTAGTCGAAAGGCTGTACAGGCCAAGTGGGTCTTTCGCAAGAAGGTAAAGCTTGACGATACACTGGATTGCTACGAGGCTCTCTTGATGGCCGACGGATTCTTGCAGGTTGAGGGTGTAGATTTCACTGACACCTTCGTACCCGTTGGCCGTATGACCACCGCTCGCGCTCTGTTTGGGGTTGTTGCTCATCACGACCGGGAGCTACACCATATGGATGTGAACAACGCGTTCCTCCATGGAACCTTAAAGGAGGAGATCTACATGGTTCAGCCACCTGGATTCAAGGTCGGTGACCAGGTCTTGTTCGCAAGGCCTTGTACAACTTGAAACAGTCATCGAATGAAGGAACTTGGAGATCACAGGCATAGTAACACGTGCCGGTTACGTGCAGAGTGACGCGGACCCGTCCCCATTTCTAAGAAGGACAGCTGAGTGCTTCACTGCCATCGTGGTCTACGTGGATGACCTCCTGATTGCGTCTCCTTCGATAGAGGCCGTGAAGTAGGCCAAGGCAGTCCTTAAGGCTACCAAGAGGATGAAGGACCTTGGTCCTGTACCTGTGTTTCTTAAGATGGAGATCATGCATGATCGTCAGCAACGAACACTCATGTTGCATCAGGCACGATATGCCCGCGTTGTGGGGGAGCGGTTTGCTGACCTCCTTGGTGCGGTTCCCATAGCCTTCATCCCCATCACACCTGACGAGCAGGATGCTCTTAAGGTGGATGATGCAATAGAGCTTGGGGAGACAGTAGACGTGACCCTGTACTTGCGCTTAATTGGCTCTTTGATGTACCTGGCCACTACCAGAAAACCCGACCTTGCCTTTGCCATCAACCTCCTTGTACAGTTTTCACGGTGTCCTCGGGCAAGAGCCCTTAACGCGGCTGTGCGAGTTGTGTGATCCGTGGTGTCCACACCGTACCTCGGCTTTCCTTTCGACGGCATTGTTCAATGGTAGTTAACGTCGACACAGACAGTGATTGGGCATGGAGTCCTGATGGGAGCAATCAGACAGGCTACGTGTTCTTGCTTGGTGACATTGCTGTCTTGTGGCACAATGGCAAGCAAGGTTACATTGCACATACCTCATCAGAGGCTGAGTATGTTGCTCGAGGGGCTTCATCTGCTGAGACAGTGAGGCCGCAACATCTATTTTGTTAGTTGCGTCAGTCGATGCCTTGTGTTTTATGCTATGACAACAAAAGTGCTCTTGCCATTGCAGAGAACTCTTGTGTGTTTCATGCACACACAAAACACATTGCTGTTGAGCATCACTTTGTGCTCGATAGGGGAGTGTTGTGATGTGATTCATCCTCGTCTATCTGTACAGCTTATTGTAACCACCCAACAGTGTCCATGCTCGGGCAGATCCTTGTAGAGGACATAGCTGGTGCCAGAGCACCGACGGTTGGTGGCTCCACCCACCAGCAGCTGCCAAACAGCTGCCACGACGTCCCGGGTCTTTTGCGGGGTGCTTTGCCCTTCTTTTGTAAATGGTATAGTTTTCTCGGTGGACTGGCTCTTGAGCCCAATTTTCATGTTTTGTATTGTCTGTCCACCGATTGATGCCAGAATTGTGCATGTGACCAGTCATAGTGTCCGGCTCAAGATTTTGCATCTCTAGGTTCAGACTGTGTTACGTTTGGATACATGTGCCCATTGTTACGGCCAAAACAGTGGTTTTGGGCTGGTTTTAGGACAATCTGACAGTGTCGTGTGCGACACCCGCCTTGCGCCGCGGCAACTATTCATGCTATGTGATTGTCAGCTGTCATCTCTACAAGACTAATCTATTGGATGTTATGAGACTTTGCGCGTCTCTCGAGCCTGACCCTTGCTGTTTCTTGCACCTGCTTGGTTGCTAGTACGCCAACTGACTAGACAATGTTGCCATGTCAGCAGCAGCAATGTTAGGAATCTTCCTAGCAGCTTTTCACCTCTATTAGATGAACAATGTCTTGTGGATTATCGTAGGGTTCCCAACTACTATGCGCAATGTCATAGTCATATCACTTAATTAGATACTCAGTAGTCTTTCGATTTTGGCGGTAGCCGATGATGCCTTCGATGCGGTAATCGACATCACCATCCACCAGGAATGCAGGGGGTTTAGGAAAATCTTGGTTCACTAAATTCTTGCTTGTGTTGTAGTTGTGGTTGAGTTTGTTGACGTGGAAGACCGGGTGTATGGCTATGGAGTCAGGGAGTTTGAGTTGCGCAACCACAAAGGTTTGCATGCGCTCAATCTCAAATGGTCCCAACCACCAAGGTTTGAGCGTCACAAAATCTTGTCCGCAGAGACGAGGAAGACTATGTCCGCATCGACAAAGACGTTTTGGCTGCCATTCTTGTCGATAATTCGTTTCATCGTTGTCTGTGTTTTTGCGAGAGCCTATCATGTTTCTTCTGAGACACTGGAGAATTCACAGCAATGGATGTCGACTGCGTGGATTGTGCTCTGACTTTGTGATCCTGCTGGTGTGGCAAGAAAATCACCGTACACCACATTGAACGGTACTTTGCCCGTTGCGGTGGAAATGGTGGATTTGTACGCAAGTTTGGCAATGGGTAGATTTGCTATCCAATTGGTGCCATGAGGCATGCATAATGTGTAGAGAAGCTATTCAAGTGTTTGTTTTTTGTACTCGGTCTGGCTGATGGTTTGCAGATGAAAGACCTTAGAAAGTTGCATTCGTCTCCCATATTGCGTCACCAGTTTGCACCAAAAATGGCTCATACATCGACTGTCCCTGTCCTCGTGATGGTACGTGGTTCATCATGTAGCCATGATGTGATTGAGAACTGGTCTTGTGGTTTCCTCTGCGGTGACCGTAGATTTTTTTTAGGTGAAGTGCATAGTCTATAATTTTTCTTGACCACCATGAGGATGTCATCATGTCCTGAGGTGGTCAAGTGATGAAGTCCTTCAAGATGTCGCACCACAGCTCCTCAGATGAGGTAACGGCTGCAATAGTCCTGGTGGCGTCGTGATTTTTGTCTTTAGTACATAACGCACGATTTCCAGATTTTTGCCACGTCGGTCTGCATCGGCTCCCACAAATGAGACTTGGCCAGCTTTTTCAGTGTCTTGTCCTAGCCAAAGGGTTCTTCCGGGCTGGATTCGTGGCACGTGTCGAATAGCACGCAACGTAGAGCACTCCTCATGGGTATGACCACCTGTCTGGTGAATCTTCAGCGCCAATAGGATGCGTCGAACAAGAACTTGTTTCTGTCGTATCCGCCATGTAGCTCATAGTCGCGTGTAAACGACTGCTGGAGACATGGATCTTGGTCTTGCTACAAGGTTGCATGTCGGCCGTTAGATCTGGCCAATGGTTGAGTCTGTCTCCTTGATTTACCTTCCCAGGTCCATACTCAATGTTTTCTTCAAAATTAGATTTGATGAACTAAATCTATTCAGTCTGTCGACGGCTGAGATCCAGCTGCGTCTTGAGATATTTTAGCACATGGTTGTTGGTGCAGATGACACATCGTCGGCATTCTAGGTAGCACTGCCATGTTTTGAATGTGTACACCACGATAAACACATATGTCCCATGTACCATGTTGCTTAACTCACGTTTGTGTAGTTTGCATGAAACATACGCAATTGGTTGTTCTTCACTGCCATTATCTTGGAGGAGAATGGCTCTGCTCGCCCCATCCGAGACATCAGTGGCCATAATGTAGTCTGCCGTTGGATATTCTAATAGGAGGGCGGAGACCAAGGTCAAAGCATTTCGTAAAGTGACAAAGGCTTCTTGTTTTTTGTCATCCCAATTCCACTCTGTGTCAACGCCTTTCTCCACAGAGAAAGACGCTGATACTCTCGCACATGCCGACACAAATCAATGGTAGTAATTGCAAAAACCACAAAACACGTGGACATCCAGAACATTAGTTGGTCGTGGCCAATCAGCAAGAGCCTTCAATTCTCTTGGGTCCACAGTGATTTTTCCACCGTCGATGACGTGGCCACAAAACTTGATTGAGCGACGGCCAAAGTCGCACTTTGAGAGTTTTCTGCAAAGTTTCTCCCTTTGTAAAACCTCAAGAAGTTTTTGGAGGTGTGCATCATGCTCCTCTGGAGTGCAGCTATACAATACAATGTTGTCGAGATACATGATGACACAGTCCCCGAGATACGGTTCAAATGTTTTGTTCATTGCAACTATGAACGTCCCTGGGGTATTTGTGAGCATGAACGGCATGGCCGTGGACTCAAAGTTCCCATAGCGGGTTCAAAATGTTGTCTTGTCGATGTTGGCATTGACCACTCGGATCTGGTGATATCCGCTTCGCAGATCAAACATTGTGAACATGTTTGCACCTCAACTTTGATTAGAGAGTTCTTTGGCAGGAGGGAGGGGGTATCCGTCCTTGATGGTTATGCAGTTCAACATCCTGCAAACCATGCACAACTGCAATTTTCAGGTTTTCCTCTTTCAGGATAACAATGGTGTGGAGTATGGTGACGTTGATGGTTGGATGAACCACTACCCGAGCATCTCGTCCAGCTATCGCTTGAGCTTGGTATCTCATTCGAATATGTTTCCATGACGGTCGGTGTACTACATAGGTTCAACTAGGTTTGATGGTCAATGCTACATTTTGACCGTGGAGTTTACAGGAGTTTGTTTAATAAGGCATCCGCAAACTCTCTTATGAGAAGGAATAACTCCTCGAGAACCATTGTGAAAGGTTTTGCTGCGATTGATGCTATTGAGGCTGATGAGTCAGCTGTTATGATCGCTTCCTCCTTGTCTAGTTCCACATGGACAATCCACACACTAGCCCCTCTTTGCATGTAGTGCTTGGCTGTGTTTGGCAAGATCGCTAAAACGCATTTTCGTTTCTTCATTTTTTTCTTCTTCCTCTGTTTCCACCTCTACTGCGTGTGTCACTGCTTTTAATCTAACAAGTAATATATGTTGTTTAGTGCTATTGATCTCCACATATATGGCTTCGTTGCTCCAATACACCAGTGAATCATATTGGTACAGGAAATCTAGTCCGCGGATTACTTTGTCATCATCCAGTGGACATGATCGTCAGACCGTCACATCCCATAGTTCTCCAATTTGCAGTTGGAGTGGTTCACTCAATCAACAGAATTACAACCTTCTGTCAATTGTTTTTCCAGATGGGAAACCAATTTATTTGTGTGTACTCAGCATTGATAGACTTCTGGGTATGCGAACCGAACCAGAGGTGTTTGAAGGGAGTTGTAACCCAGTTGCAGCTCATATTGAACATCGGAATTTTTTTTCAGTCGTCCAAAACGTGCAAGTACAACGTGCCCAAAATCATCCCACTTGCCTGTGGTGTCAGGGTGTCTCACTATGTAGGGGTGATCTGCTCCAAGGGTAGAACGCTGACAATATGCACTTTGAGATGGGTGTCGTGGACCGTTGATGAGGCCCCACTGATTTCCTGCTACCATTGGATGGTCCAAAAATCGGAGCAGCAACTCTAGGTCGTACCGTGCAAAAGCGAGGCCACGAGGCCAATTTTTCACATGTTTATGTTTACCGCACTAGCAATAACATGCACCTTCAAAGTCGTCAGCCACATCCTCAACGTTGGTCCTTCTGAATTTGAAGGATCAAACGGTACGAGAAAGGCTGGAGGATTGGTTTCTGTGACCATTTGAGAATTACTCTCAATGAGCACCATCTCTAGTGCTGCACGTTCTAAAGAGCCTCCATCATGGAATTCAGCTGTTGGATCAGGTGTTGGTTGAGACCCTCGTTTGCCAATGGTCACTAAGTCGGCTCCTCCTTAATGCAAGCTTGTCTACTGCCACTTGTCGTTCCCATAGCTCCGGATGTGGGGTTCATCTGTTGCAGCTATCCTTCATTAGCAAAGCCTGAGGCCAAGTTGGCAGTCGATTACGGCGGGCCCGCGGCCATGTAGCTGGCCAAGCTAGAGTTCGTCATTGCTTTTGGTTCTTCTAATGAAAAAACTATGCTTGTTGTGCCTCCATTGCCAAAGTCATGGCCAAAGACTCATCGTCGCATGCGCTCGCTCTGATTATGCTTTTGTCTTGATGTGCATGATGTGTTATCGACTCTTGCAAGGTAGTCCTCAAAATGAGTGCAGTCGATGGTTGCCCCTCTAGCACCACTACGTTCTGATACCAAGTGTTATGCCAGTTGGAAGCGTGGATAGTGAACAGGGAAAGATGTGGGATGGACACAATTTGGGAATTTAAGGCACTTGAGTAATTTACGATTCGTGGTAAGTGTACTTTGGTGATAAGTGTCAAGTTAGTCAAACACGTGTTTACTATCTGGAGAATGAGAATGAGGCATGTGTTGGATTATTGGCGCTTGAGCCGAGAGACACGTGTGAGGTTGCGCCATTAGTGACTGCTTCAAGATGCTTTGCCAAGAAATTGGAGGTCTTTCAAAATATCGAGGCACGGTTTTATAAAGATCCGACGTCGTCAAGAACTTGTCCAGAAAACATCAAAACATCAATATTGATTCACGACACTTTTTTCGTCGCTTCTCAAAGGTGGTTGAACTTGTCCAAGGATTCGAGAATGGAACATAATCGAATGAGGTAGTTGGCCGAAATTCCCTTGGCTGGTTGACCTAAACATCCAAGAGACGTGGTGTGGTGGGCCATCGGAGTAATGACATCTATTGGAATTGCCTACACACAGGTGTGCATCAGGGTAACATGGGGACACATTGAAGCCGGGTCTAAACATGTTGTATACCTTGGAAATAAATCATGCTTGACCTTGGCCTTCCTGTCCGAGAAGAAATCGCCAGCCGAGTCACATGGCCGCCAGTGATATCCAATATTTGTAGGAAAAAAAGCCAGATTGCTTTTCGATGTGTATCTGCTTCTCACCTTTTTTCTTAAACCGTGATTTGCGTACACAAGACTGATCATATTCAGCAAGGTCTTGTCATCTGGATGTGACAGAGCTGGAGAAACAAAATCCATGAGAGTGTGCAATTGGCTGTCGGTGGAGAAAACAGTCGACTACGAATATAATTACAATTGCAGAAGTCTCTAGTTAGCAGAATTATTTATGTATGCATAGGTTCTTGGATACCCAACCGATTGCATAGGGTTACTACATAACTCCAAGAATGCCCACGCGTAAGCATTAGGAACTCGTGTATGTCTCGTGCATAACATTGGTGGGCTTGGTGCTTTTGACAAAGTTTTGTGAGATATCCATTACTTGAGGTAGCACAAGCTTACCAAGGTGAAGCATGTTGGTCAAAACACGTCATTGAAAAATGAACACAATGTTAGAACCATAATGATATCTAGTATTCTTTTCTATTTCTCTCAAGCACTCATGGAGATAATTACGTTTTCATGAGAATGATCGTTGAGTAGTTCAAGTTGACTTAGGAATTCGACCACTGCAACCAGGTTTAAACCTCTAGTCAAGTGGGTGCAAAATTTTCATGTGTACAACGAACAGAAACTTATGACAAAGATACTACGAGAACATTTTTACCTCGGAAACCTATAAGCAAAATCCTACTCTATATGTTAAATTTGTGAGGAGAATAAGTACACATGTTTTCTAAAAAAATGCATCACAAAACGTATAACAATTTGGATTTTCATGCTAAAAAGGAGATGGTTTTTTATTTCCAGAGGAAATTCACCTCTAGTAACATCATCTTTGCTCTTTTTTTCAAGGAATCTACATACTAGGTAAACATGACCTTGGAATTCAATGGCAATGATTACTCACAAGAGACGTGTGTGAGTGCATGTATCTTTCTTGCCAAGTAAGGTGAATGGGGAACTCTCAAAGGATGAGCCACTATGGTTCATCCTTTGGGATGCCTTCCTCAGGAAGGCATTGAGAAAGCCTTAGGTCGTGGTCGCTCACGCTTAAGTGCGGGCCGTAGCCTGGCACACGTGGCACTTAAGTTGGCCACGACTTTGGAAAAATTGCACGGCACTGACTACGCATGGTGGATGGCAAAGGCACATGACGTCATCATGCATCATCTTAATGCTCCGCCAGAAAAGAAGGCACATATAATGCAACTGATCAGCAAGGACTTGCGTAGTCTAGAGTGGTTCTGTCTTGCTGATGTGAACACCTAAGAGAAATGGGCGGGCTAGGGTAAGTGTTCCGACATTCTTATTTTCCAAGCTGCATACCCCTCTCTGCTATACATGGGTTCATTCCTTGAACTCATATGTGGCATCGTGTTGTGTGTATGTGCAGGCTCCCAAGCAACAATGGACCTTCATATCCATGGTCAAGGCTGGGTGTTTCTGTTCCTATGTGGATTCCTACTGTGTTTTGTTCTCATGCATGTTCGCGACTGGTCCATGTGTGCAGCATGCCGTGCAGCAAGACTTAGTGTTGAAATCCGTACAGCATATGATAGGGGGTACACAATTGATAGGCGCTATGCGCTCACTCTCCCAGTAGATTGAGACAATTCTATGTGTCTGGATGAGCACTTATGTTCTTTACCAACTTTCAACAATTTGCTTCATGTGTCCAAGTAACAATGCTATTTTCATTCCATGCTCAAGCGGAAAAGGGATGGACCACATTGCAAATGGAAATGTGAAAACATTGTCAAACATACTTGGGAACACAGAACAAACAATGATAAAGGATAAGAAACATGCACGTAGTCAAGCTCGTACTCTTACATCAGATTTTAACACCTACTGGTGTGCTCGATTTGTCACATACTCTTAAAACATCTCACGTGTGATCCGATCACGAAGGGCACATCCATCAGTAGGTGCATCTCCCTCATCCACCTCCTCGTCCCGTGCTGGAATCCTAGCTCTAGTTGCCTCCATGTTCAGCCGGAAATCTTCCATGTACCCACCCTCCTTGGCACTATCCAGTATGAAAACATTGTGTAGCACGCAACATGCTATGACAATGTCGGCTTGGGCATCAAGCAAAGAGCCCTTCATGTCCGATAGAATCTTTAACATGTGGTTCAACAGGCAATTGATGCAATCAACCATCATGCGGAGGGAAGAATGGCACATGATGTACAGGGTTTCGAGAACATTGACTTTACCATTCATGGGGTCCTCCCGCACATGATAGCGTACACCACGATATGACATAAGTAGAACTAATAAAAGGGGTTAGCTTGCATGTGCAAGGAAGAACTTGCCTGGTGGCACCTAGAACCCCTCAAGACATGCGTGTCTGGACACGCGGGCGTCATGTGCACTCCCTTCCCAGCGTGCGTGCACCCATGTAATAGTCTCATCAAAGTTTACTACAATGAAGATGTTTTGTGTCTTCTGCCCCTTCTGATTCCAGTACGGTCCCTGCTCCTCCACTGGAACCCATGCAGGAATGTGCATACCGTCCACGGCACTGACAGAGTTTTTGAACCATGGCATGAATCGTGTACCGCGGGAAATCTTTGGGGGGATTCCGTTTCCATCTAGGAGCTTGATCACTGTGAGAGCGATTTTTTATCACACGCCTCATCACCCGTCTGAAGTGGAAGCCAACTGTTTCCTTGGAGTGTTGGAAGGTCACTGTTAGGGGACGTTGTCCTTTCCCTCCCAACATTTGGTAAAGGAACATTGCCACTGATTCCTCGGTGGAAACGTGCTGTGTGGGCTGTAACCCTGCAACCTCCAATACATGTACCACCTTGTCAAATTGCCACGGATCTAGTCCAAGGGTGTTGTATACGCGCATCTCATTTGCCTCGTGCGATAGGTAGTTTCGTTTGAAGTAAGGAAGGGCTGCATAGATGCAGATGAAAACTCTAATTGTGAGGAGTTGGTCTAGTAATTCCTACGGAATTACGTCCGCAAGAGGATCCATGGGATGGTGGAAGAGTGGTCATAGTTTTTGGCTTTCCTCAGTGAGCTGCAACCGGCTCCCTTTTTTTGTTGGTGAAGTGTGGTGGCTCTGGTGCACTCTGCTTGTTCCCCAGGGAGAAAGAATGCATGGAGAAAAAAAGAAATGAGACAGCAAGGCTGCCTTGCCACTTGTACATGAAGCGAGCGATGAGAAAACTTGACCGAAAAAGTGAACGAAGGCCAACGCACGACTCAACTCAACCAAGCGAACTGAGGAAGGTACCAAGGAGGTTCCAATTCAGTTAGAATCATGGGTTGAAGTCGTTCAACAACCGATTCCAACCGAAACCAGTCTCACCCAAGGTAAAATTTTGATGTGTTAAAGCTAAAATGAACTCTCGCAATACTCCCCGATTCACAAGTTCGTGTGTAGTTGTCAAAGGAATTTGATGAAATCCGGAGGTTATTTATGTTTTTGTGCATGCGAGCTCGATCGCGTTTACGAATTTCTTTGCAAGCAAAAATATTTCAGTGCGAAGTCGGTTGCGCCTGTCCGAGTTCACACTCGACGGCGTCTGCGGATGCATGCAAGGATGACCCGTTCTTAACGACTGAAAGTTGTCAATGTAACAGTGAAGACATAATCCACTCGCGCTAACCAAGGAATGTGTACATACAAGCGTGGTAACAGATCCGACATCATGTACGTGCAACAAAACTTGGTCGTGGCGACCATCGCTACAACACGTATTTAGATACTTTCTGAGGAAAATGATGATGACGACAAAGCAAAGAACGCCGGCTAAAGACTAAAGAAGTGTGAAAACGCAGAACTGAGTTCCAGAATGCGTCCCTCCCTGTACGAGCTGCAATATGTAGTCAGATTCACAACAATGAAAGTACGAAAACACATGTTCAAACATGAAAGCACAAAGTAGGACACGTTTCATGATCAATCAATAAAAAAATCCGTCTTGATTGTAGAGATGAATGGAAGACTCTAAAACCTTTTTAAAAAAACTTTTATCATAAATATCTACATATTTGAATAAAAACATATGTGAATTACATCTCCCCATCGTCTTACGGGTATCAATGATCGAAAGAGAATGGAAAGAATTCTAAACAAAAATGTGACTTAACTGTAGTTCACTTATTTAATAATGAAAAAACAGATTGGAGAAACTTTAAGACGGGAAACATTCATTGGGTCCTTGAATGAAAATGAATACATATTCAAACATTTCTCTTCATCCTTCATTATAATCTACATTTTTTAGCGTACATGAATATTCAAAAGTACAGTAAATGCATTTCAATTAACTACTTCAAGGAGGATCTATTTTGTTCAACGTTTTAATATCTTCACCAATTTCATATCTTTGTGCACTCATCCATATTTGTAAGAATTTTTCAATCTGTATGAAAATGTTGAACAATTTCTGAGTTTATATGTATCTGTTTATATGAGTATATATTCATGTTTTTATCTAAATAAATGTCTAGATATATCTATATCTACATTTATATCTATATCTATATCTATATCTATATCTATATCTATATCTATATCTATATCTATATCTATATCTATATCTATATCTATATCTATATCTATATCTATATCTTTGTCTATATCTATATCTCTATCTATATCTATATCTATATCTATATCTATATCTATATCTATATCTATATCTATATCTATATCTATATCTATATCTATATCTACATCTATATCTATATCTATATCTATATCTATATCTATATCTATATCTATATCTATATCTATATCTATATCTATATCTATATCTATATCTATAGCCATATCTATATCTATATCTATATCTATATCTATAGCTATAGCTATATCTCTATCTATGTTTATATCTATATCCATATCCATATCTATATCTACATCTATATCTATATCTTTATCTATATCTATGTTTGTTTCTATATTCATATGTATATCTATATCTATATCTTTAGCTTTATCTATATCAATATCTATATCTATATCTATATCTATATCTATATATATATCTATATCTATATCTATATCTATATCTATATCTATATCTATATCTATATCTATATCTATATCTATATCCATATCTATATCTACATCAATATCTATATCTATATCTATATGTATATGTATATGTATATCTATATCTATATCTATATCTATATCTAAATCTATATCTATATCTATATCTATATCTATATCTATATCTATATCTATATCTATAGCTATATCTATATCTAAATCTATATCTATATCTTTATCTTTATGTACATCTTTATCCATATCTATATCTATATCTATATCTATATCTATATCTTTATCTATATCTATATCTATATCTATATCTACATCTATATCTATATCTATATCTATATCTATATCTATGTCTATATCTATATCTATATCTATATC
>SZWC01024003.1:26553-38704 GCA_023375785.1 Penium margaritaceum
CGGGGGGGGGGGGGGGGGGGAGGGGGGCTGGGGCGCGGCCGGGAGTTGCGCTTCAGGAGGCGATCAGGGTGAAGGAGGGGAAGTACGCGCAGTGGCGCAGACACGCACTCTGAGACCAGATTGACTTCGTCTTCCCCGCCATGGAGAATCTGGACGCCTGCTCGAGCGGTTTGGGCGAGGTTTTGCGCAGGGCTACAACAGCTTCAGAGAGGCGCCTCGCCAGGCCTGGCGGTTCCGAGGGTACGGCGCGGCCACTCCGAGCGCTGCTCAGCCAGCGTCTGGCGGTCATCCTACAGTGGGCCCAGGTCAAGCAAATCCGGCAACAAGCGGGAGTGTGGGCAGCAGACGCAGCTCAGGAGGAGGATGTTGACCGAGCTCAGCGAGCTCTCCTGCGTCGGGAGGCGGGTCCTGCGGAGGCGGACCTCGCTTTCGTGGGCCGCGAGTAGTTTTGTTGTGTTGAGTTGTGTTCTGTAACGCAGGCTATCAGTTGGTTTCTCTTTGGATGTACAAACCCGCCTGGAACCAGAGTCTGGTCAACGCTAGTACCTTGTACCATTCTTTCCGTTCATGAATGAGATATTACATGCACTTACACACACTAACACGTATTCACACACACTTACACGCACTCACACGCACTTACACGTGCTCACACGCATTTACACACACTTACACGCACTTACATGCACTTCCACATGCATACACACACTTATACGCACTCACACACACTAACACACTCTTACACAGACTTAAATGCACTAACACGCACTTACACACACTTACACGCACTTACACGCACTTACACACACTTACACGCACTTACACTTTCACACGTACTTACACGGATTTACACGCACTTACATGCACTTACACTCACTCACACACACTTACTTGCACTTACACACACTTACACGTACTTGCACGCACTTACACGTACTCACACACACTTACACATACTGACACGCACTTACAGGCACTTACACACACTTACACGCACTTACACGCACTCACACGCACTTGCATGTACTTACACGCACTTACGCACTTACATTTACTTACACGCACTTACACGCACTCACATACACTTACACAAACGTACACGCTCTCACACGTACTTCACACACTCACACGCACTTACACGCACTTACAAACACTTACACGCACTTACATGCACTTATCCATACTTAGACACACATACACGCACTTACACGCCTTTACACGCACTTACACGCACTCATATGCACTTACACGCACTCACACCCACTTACGCACACTAACATGCACTTACACACACTTATACATACTTACACGCACTTACACACACTTACACGCACTTACACGCACTCACACACACTTATAGGGACTTACACGCACTTACACGCACTTACACACACTTATACATACTTACACGCACTTACACACACTTACACGCACTTACACGCACTCACACACACTTATAGGGACTTACACGCACTTACACGCACTTACACGCATCCATACGTACTTACACACACTTACACGCACTTACACACACTTACACGCACTTACACACACTTACACGCACTCACACGCATTTACACATACACTATAAGTGTATGTAAGTTCGTGTAAGTGTGTGTGAGTGTGTGTAAGAGTATGTAAGTTTGTGTAAGTGTGTGTGAGTGTGTGTAAGTGTATGTAAGTGAGTGTAAGTGTGTGTAAGTGTATGTAAGTGTGTGTAAGTACGTGTAAGTGTGGGTAAGTGCATGTAAGTGCCTGTAAGTGCATGTAATTGTGTGTAAGTGTATGTAAGTGTGTGTAAGTACGTGTAAGTGTGGGTAAGTGCATGTAAGTGCCTGTAAGTGCATGTAATTGTGTGTAAGTGTATGGAAGTACATGTAAGTGTGTATGAGTGCGTGTAAGTGCATGTAAGTGCGTGTAAGTCTGTGTAAGTGCATGTAAGTACGTGTAGAATACACGCACTTACATGCACTTACACGGACTTACACGCACTTACATGTAAATACACATACTTACACGCACTTACACGTACTTACACACACTCACACACACTTACATGCACTTATACTCACTTACACACACTGAGCCACACTTACACACACTAACACACACTTACACGCACTTACGCAGACTTGCATATACTTACACACACTTACACGCACTTACACGTACTTACACGTACTTACACGCACTTACACGTACTTACACACACTCACACACACTTACATGCACTTATACTCACTTACACACACTGAGACACACTTACACACACTAACACACACTTACACGCACTTACATGCACTTATACTCACTTACACACACTGAGACACACTTACACACACTAACACACACTTACACGCACTTACGCAGACTTGCATATACTTACACACACTTACACGCACTTACACGTACTTACACGTACTTACACGCACTTACACGTACTTACACACACTCACACACACTTACATGCACTTATACTCACTTACACACACTGAGACACACTTACACACACTAACACACACTTATACGCACTTACGCAGACTTGCATATACTTACACACACTTACACGCACTTACACGTACTTACACCTACTCACATGCACTCACACACACTTACATGCACTTACACGCACGTACACACACTTACATGTACTTACACGCACTTACACGTACTTACACCTACTCACATGCACTCACACACACTTACATGCACTTACACGCACGTACACACACTTACATGCACTCACAGATACTTACAAGCACTCACACGAACTTACATGTACTCACACACATTTACACACACTTGCACGCACTTACACGGAATTACACGCACTTACATGTACTTACACGCACTTACACACACTTACACATACTTACACACACTTACATGCACTTACACATAATTACACACACTCACACGACTCTGAGGACACGGCGCGGCCACTTCGAGCGCTGCTCAGCCAGCGCCTGGCGGTTGCCTTCCAGCGGGCCCAGGCCCAGCACTTCCGTCGGCGTGCAGCAGAGTGGGCAGCAGACGCGGCTCTGGAGGAGGATGTTGACCGAGCTCAGAGAGCTCTCCTCCGCCGGGAGGAGGGTCCAGCGGAGGCGGACCTCGCTTTTGTGAAACGCGAGCAGTTGTGCATAGTGCAGTTGTGTTCACTACTGCACGCTGTCAGTGCATTTCCTTTCCTTGTACAAACCTGCCTGGAACCAGAGTCTGGTCCACGCTAGCACCTTGTACCATTCTTTCCGTTCATGAATGAGATTACATACACACACTCACACATGCTGACACGCACTCACACGCATTTACACGTACTTACATGCACTTATACGCACTTACACGTACTTAGACGCACTTACATGGACTTATACGTACTTACACACACTTACACACACTTCAACGCACTCACACGCACTTGCACACACTTCCACACACTTACATGCACTTACATGCACTCACACGTACTTACACAGACTAACACGCACTTATACACACTTACACACATTTACACCATTCACACGCACTTACACGCACTTACATGCACTTACACGCACTTACATGCACTTACACACACTCACACGCACTCACACACACTTACACACACTCACACATATTCACACATACTTACACACGCTTACATGTACTTTGACATACCTATACATACTTACACGCACTTAGACGTACTTACACACACTCACACATATTCACACATACTTACACACGCTTACATGTACTTTGACATACCTATACATACTTACACGCACTTAGACGTACTTACACACACTCACACGCACTAACACATAATCACACATACTTACCCTCACTTACATGCACTTTTATGTACTTATACACACTTACATGCAATTACACGCACATACATGCACTTACACACACATACACGTACTCACACACACTTACATGAACTTACACGCACTTACACACACTTACACGCACTCACACACACTTACATGTACTTCCATACACATACACACACTTACATGCACTTACACACACATACACGTACTCACACACACTTACATGAACTTACACGCACTTACACACACTTACACGCACTCACACACACTTACATGTACTTCCATACACATACACACACTTACATGCACTTATAGGCACTTACATGCACTTACCCACACTTCCACGTACTTACACACACTTACATGCACTTGCATACACTTACACGCACTCACACGCACTTACATACTCACACGCTCTTACACGCATGTACACGCATTTACACACATTTACGTGTTGTTACACACACTTACACGCACTCACACGTACTTACACACAATAACACATACTTACACACACTTACACGGACTTCCACGGACTTACACGCACTTAAACGCACTTACACACACTTAGACGCACTCACACGTACTTTCACGCACTTACATGCACTTACATACACTTATACGCGCTTACACGCACTTGCACGTACTCAGACACACTTATATGGACTTACACACACTTACACATACTTACACACACTTACACACACTCACACACACTTACATGCACTTATATGCACGTACACACACTTACACTCACTTACATGCACTCACGGGCACACACACACTTACACGCACTCACAAGAATTTACACACAATTACACATACTTACACACACTTACACGTACTTATACGCACTTACACACACTTACACACACTTACACACACTCACGCACTTACAGGTACTTAGACACACTTACATGCACTTACACACACTTACACACACTTACACACACTCATACCCACTTACAAGCACTTTCACGCACTTACACACACTTACATGCACTTACACATACTTACACGTACTTGCATGCACTTATACACACTTACACGCACTTACATGTAATTACACGCACTTCCATGCACTCACACACACTTACACGTACTTACACACACTTGCACACACTTTCACACAAACTTACACGCACTTACACGCAGTTACACACACTTACACGCACTTACGTGCACTTACACACACTTACACACACTTACACGCACTTACACACACTTACACGTACTTACACACACTCACACGCACCTACACGGACTCACACGTACTTACATGCACTTACACATACTTACACACACTCACACGAACTTACACGCACTCACACGCACTTACATGAACTCACATGCATTTACACGCACTTACACGCACTAACATGCACTTACATGCACTTATACACACTTACACACACTTACACGCACTTACACACACTCACACACACTTACACGAACTTACACATACTTACACGCACTTACACGCACTCACACGCACTTACACACACTTACACACATGTATACACACTTACACGCACTTATACACACTTACACACACTTACACACACTTACACGCACTTATATACACTTACACGCACTTACACACACTTATACATACTCACACGCACTTACACACACTTACACGACTTACACATACTCCCACCCACTTACACACACTCACAGGCACTCACATGCACCTACACGCACTCATACACACTCACACATACTAACACATATTTACACGTACTTACACGCACTTACACACACTTACACAAACTTACACGTACTTACACGCACTTACACCCACTTAGACGCACCTACACGCACTTGCACACATTTGCAAGCACTCACAGGCACTTATACGTACTTACACGCACTTACACATACTTACATGCACTTACACACACTTACACGCACTTACACGTACTTTCACACACTTACATGCACTTACACGCACTTACACACACTTAGACATACTTGGATGTACTTACATCACTTCTACACACTTACACGTACATGTACATACTTACAGGCACTCACACGCACTTATACGGATTTACACACACTTACACGCACTTACACGTTCTTACACGCACTTATACGCACTCACACGCGCTTACACGTACTTACATACATTTACACGCACTTACACGCACTTACACACACTTACACGCTCTTACCCACACTTACACACGCTCACACACACTTACACCCTCAAACACACTAATACGGAGTTACACGTATTAACACGCACTTATACGCACTTACACACACTTGCACACACTCAGACGCACTTACACGGACTTACATGTACTTACATGCACTTACATGCACTTACATGCACTTACATGCACTAACATGCACTTACACGCACTTACATGCACTTATACACACTCATAGACACACACACACACACTTGCACATACTCACAAGCATTTACACGTATTTACATGCACTTACACGAACTTACACACACTTACACGCACTTACACGCACTTACACACACTTACACACACTCACACGCACTTACAAGAACTTACACATACTTACACGCACTTTCACACACTTACACGTACTTACACACACTCACACGCACATACATGCACTTTCATGCACTTACACGCACTTACATGCACTTACACACACTTACACGCACTTGCATACACTTACATGCACTTACACAAACTTACACACACTTACACGTACTTCCACACACTCACACATACTTGCACGCACTCACACACACTTCCACGCACTTTCACACTGACGTACATGCACTTCCTTGCACTTACACACACTTCCACATACTTTCATGCACTTACATGTACTTACACGCACTTATACGTACTTACACGCACTAACACGCACTCAAACGCACTTCCACGGACTTATACGCACTTACATGCACTTACGCACACTTACACATACTCACATACACTTACACACACTCACACGTACTTACATACACTCACATGCATTTACATGCACTTACACGCACTTACATGCACTTACGCACACTTACACATACTCACATACACTTACACACACTCACACGTACTTACATACACTCACATGCATTTACATGCACTTACACGCACTTACACACACTTACAAGCACCTACATGCACTTACACACACTTACCCAAACTTACATGTACTTGCACGTACTTACACGCACTCACACATAATTACACATACTTACACACATTAAGACGCACTTATACACACTTAAACACATGTACACGTACTTACACGCACTTACATGCACTTACACACACTTACATGCACTTACACACACTTACACGCACTCACACGCACTTACACACTCACACGCACTTACAAGCACTTACACACACTTATACACACTTACACGCACTTACACACACTTCTACGCACTCACACACACTTACACACACTTAGACAGACTTACACGCATTTAAATGGACTTACATGCACTTTCACGTACTTAAATGCACTTATACACACCTACACGCACTCACACACACTTACACGTACTTACACGTACTTACACGCACTTACACGCACTTTCACACACTTACACGCACTTGCATGCACTCACACGTACTTACACGGACTTACACGTACTTACACATACTTACACGTACTTACACGCACTCATACATACTTACATGCACTTACACGCACTTATACACACTTACACACACTTATACACACTCACATACACTCACACGCATTTAGACACACTTATACGTACTTACACGCACTTACACAAACTTACACATACTTACATGCACTTACACGCATTTACATGCACTTACACGTACTTGCACACACTCACACACACTTACACGGACTTACACACACTTACACGCACTTACACGCACTTACACATACTTACACGCACTTACACGCACTTATACACACTTACACACACTTATACACACTTACACGCACTTACACGTACTTACATGCACTTACACGTACTTAGACGCACTTACACACACTTACACGCACTTGCACGCACTTACACACACTTACATGCACTTACACGCACTTACACACACTTACATGCACTTACACGCACTTACACACACTTACATGCACTTACACGCACTTACACACACTTACATGCACTTACACGCACTTACACACACTTACATGCACTTACACGCACTTACACACACTTACATGCACTTACACGCACTTACACACACTTACATGCACTTACACGCACTTACACACACTTACATGCACTTACACGCACTTACACACACTTACATGCACTTACACGCACTTACACACACTTACATGCACTTACACGCACTTACACACACTTACATGCACTTACACGCACTTACACACACTTACATGCACTTACACGCACTTACACACACTTACATGCACTTACACGCACTTACACACACTTACATGCACTTACACGCACTTACACACACTTACATGCACTTACACGCACTTACACACACTTACATGCACTTACACGCACTTACACACACTTACATGCACTTACACGCACTTACACACACTTACATGCACTTACACGCACTTACACACACTTACATGCACTTACACGCACTTACACACACTTACATGCACTTACACGCACTTACACACACTTACATGCACTTACACGCACTTACACACACTTACATGCACTTACACGCACTTACACACACTTACATGCACTTACACGCACTTACACACACTTACATGCACTTACACGCACTTACACACACTTACATGCACTTACACGCACTTACACACACTTACATGCACTTACACGCACTTACACACACTTACACGTACTCACACGCACTTACACATACGTTTACATACTTACACGTACTTACACGCACTTACACACTTACACGCACTTGCATGCACTTACACACACTTACATGCACTTACACACACTTACATGCACTCATACGCACTTGCACGGACTTACATGCACTTATACACACTTACACGCACTTACACGTACTTACACGCATTCACACACACTTACACAAACTTACATGTACTTTCACGCACTTACATGCACTCAAACGCACTTAAACACACTTACATACACTTACACGCACTTACACACAGTTACATACACTTACATGTACTTACACACACTTATAAAGACTCACACGCACTTACACACTCAAACACACTAATACGCACTTACACGCACTTACACATACTTACACACACTCACACGTACTTACACACACTTACACACACTTACATGCACTTACACGGACTTTCATGTTCTTAAACGTACTTACACACACTTACACGCACTCACACGCACTTACACGCCCTTACACACTTACACACACTTATACGCACTTACACACATTAACATGCACTTACACGTACTTGCACACACTCACACACACTTACACGGACTTAAACACACTTACACGCACTTACACACACTTACACCCACTCACATGCACTTACACATACTTCCATGCTCTTACACGTACACGTACTCACATGCACTCACACACACTCACACGCACTTACACGCACTTACACGTACTTACATGCACTTACACGTACTTAGACGCACTTACACACATTCACACGCACTTTCGCACACTTATATACACTTACACGCACTCACACGCACTTACACACACGTACACGTACTCACACACACTGACAAACAATTTCACGTACTTATACGCACTTACACGTACTTACACGCACTTACACACACTTGCACATACTCACATGCACCTTCACGCATTTACACACACTTACACAGACTTACACACACTCACACGTACTTACAAGCACTTACAAGCACGTACAAGCACCTACATGCACTCATACACACTTACATGCACTCACACACACTTACATGCACTCACACACATTTACACGTACTTATACACACTTACACGCACTTACACGCATTTACACACACTTACACGCGCGTGAACACACTAACATGCACTTACACGCACCTACACACACTTACACGCACTCACACACACCTACACGCACTTACACACACTTGCACGCACTTACATGCACTTGCACATACTTATACACACTTACATACACTTACACACACTTACACACACTCACACGCACTTATACACACTTATAAATACTTACATGCACTTACATGCACTTACACACACTTACACTCACTTATACTCACTTTCACACACTCACACACACTTACACATACTCACATACATTTACACGCACTTACACACACATACACGCACTTACACGCACTTACACGTACTTAGACGTACTTACATGCACTTACACGCACTTACACGCACTCACACGCACTTACACGCACTTATACGCACTCACACGTACTTACACGCACTTATACGCACTCACACGTACTTACACGCACTTATACGCACTCACACGTACTTACACGCACTTATACGCACTCACACGTACTTACACGCACTTATACGCACTCACACGTACTTACACGCACTTATACGCACTCACACGTACTTACACGCACTTATACGCACTCACACGTACTTACACGCACTTATACGCACTCACACGTACTTACACGCACTTATACGCACTCACACGTACTTACACGCACTTATACGCACTCACACGTACTTACACGCACTTATACGCACTCACACGTACTTACACGCACTTATACGCACTCACACGTACTTACACGCACTTATACGCACTCACACGTACTTACACGCACTTATACGCACTCACACGTACTTACACGCACTTATACGCACTCACACGTACTTACACGCACTTATACGCACTCACACGTACTTACACGCACTTATACGCACTCACACGTACTTACACGCACTTATACGCACTCACACGTACTTACACGCACTTATACGCACTCACACGTACTTACACGCACTTATACGCACTCACACGTACTTACACGCACTTATACGCACTCACACGTACTTACACGCACTTATACGCACTCACACGTACTTACACGCACTTATACGCACTCACACGTACTTACACGCACTTATACGCACTCACACGTACTTACACGCACTTATACGCACTCACACGTACTTACACGCACTTATACGCACTCACACGTACTTACACGCACTTATACGCACTCACACGTACTTACACGCACTTATACGCACTCACACGTACTTACACGCACTTATACGCACTCACACGTACTTACACGCACTTATACGCACTCACACGTACTTACACGCACTTATACGCACTCACACGTACTTACACGCACTTATACGCACTCACACGTACTTACACGCACTTATACGCACTCACACGTACTTACACGCACTTATACGCACTCACACGTACTTACACGCACTTATACGCACTCACACGTACTTACACGCACTTATACGCACTCACACGTACTTACACGCACTTATACGCACTCACACGTACTTACACGCACTTATACGCACTCACACGTACTTACACGCACTTATACGCACTCACACGTACTTACACGCACTTATACGCACTCACACGTACTTACACGCACTTATACGCACTCACACGTACTTACACGCACTTACACACTTACACGCACTTGCATGCACTTACACACACTTACACGCACTTACACACACTTACACGCACTCATACGCACTTACACGGACTTACATGCACTTATACACACTTACACGTTCTTACACGTACTCACACGCATTCACACACACTTACACAAACTTACATGTACTTTCACACATTTTACATGCACTCAAACGCACTTAAACACACTTACATACACTTACACGCACTTACACACAGTTACATACACTTACATGTACTTACACACACTTATACAGACTCACACGCACTTATACACTCAAACGCACTAATACGCACTTAAACGCACTTACACGCACTTACACGCACTTACACGTACTTACACACACTCACACGTACTTACACACACTTACACACACTTACATGCACTTACACGGACTTTCACGTTCTTAAACGTACTTACACACACTTACACGCACTCACACGCACTTACACACACTTACATGCACTTACACGGACTTTCACGTTCTTAAACGTACTTACACACACTTACACGCACTCACACGCACTTACACGCCCTTACACACACTTACACACACTTATACGTACTTACACGCATTTACATACACTTACACATACTTGCACACTCACACACACTTACACGGACTTAAACACACTTACACGCACTTACACACACTTACACCCACTCACATGCACTTACACACACTTCCATGCTCTTACACGTACACGTACTCACATGCACTCACACACACTCACACGCACTTACATGCACTTACATGTACTTACACGCA
>SZWC01024004.1:0-24601 GCA_023375785.1 Penium margaritaceum
GGCACAACTCTGGCACAACTCTGGCACAACTCTGGCACAATTCTGGCACAACTCTGGCACAACTCTGGCACAACTCTGGCACAACTCTGGCACAACTCTGGCACAACTCTGGCACAACTCTGGAACATCTCTGGCACAACTCTGGCACAACTTCGGCACAACTCTTTCACAACTATGGCAGAACTCCGGCACAACTCTGGTACAACTCTTGCACTACTTTGGCACAACTCTGGCACAACTCTTGCACAACCCTGGCACAGCTCTGGGACAACTCTGGCACAACTCTGGCACAGCTATGGCACAACTCTGGGCCAACTTTGGCACAACTCTGGCACTACTCAGGCTCAAATCTGGCACAACTCTGGAACAACTCTGGCACAACTCTGGCACAACTATAGCAGACCTCTAGCACAACTCTGGCACAACTTTGGCACAACTCTGGAAAAACTCTGGCACAACTCTGGCACAACTCTGGCGCAACTCTGGCACAACTCTGAAAAAACTCTGGCACAATTCTGCCAGAACTCTGGCAAAACTCAAGAACAAATCTGGCACAACTCTTGCACATCTCTGGCACAACTCTGACACGACTCTGGCACAACTCTGGCACAAGTGTAGCACAACTTTGGCACAACTCTGGCACAACTCTTGCACAACTCTGGCACAACTCTTGCACAACTCTGGGACAACTCTGGCACAACTCTGGCACACATCTGGAACAACTATGGCACGACTCTGGCACAACTCTGGCACAACTCTGGTAGAACTCTGGCACAACTCTGGCACAGAGCTGGCACAACTCTGGAACAACTCTGGCACAATTCTGGCACAACTCTGGCACAACTCTAGCAGAACTCTGGCACAACTCTGGCACAACTCTGGCACAAGTCTGGCACAACTCTGGCACAACTCTGGAACAACTCTGGCACAAGTCTGGCACTACTCTGGAACAACTCTGTCACAAATCTGGCACAACTCTGGCACAACTCTGGCACAACTCTGGCACAACTCTAGCAGAACTCTGGCAGAACTCTGGCACAACTCTAACACAACTCTTGCACAACTCTGGCACAACTCCAGCACAACTCTGGCACAACTCAAGCAAAACGCTGGGACAACTCAGGCACAACTCTGGCACAACTCTGGCACAATGATGGCAGAACTCTGGCACAACTCAAGCACAACTCTGGCACAACTCTGGCACAACTCTAACACAACTCTTGCACAACTCTGGCACAACTCCAGCACAACTCTGGCACAACTCAAGCAAAACGCTGGGACAACTCAGGCACAACTCTGGCACAACTCTGGCACAATGATGGCAGAACTCTGGCACAACTCAAGAACAACTCTGGCACATCTCTGGCACCACTCTGACATAAATATGGCACAACTCTGGCATACCTCTGGCAAAACTTTGGTACAACTCTGGTTCAACTCTCGCACAACCCTGGCACATCTCTGGCACAACTCTGGCACAACTCTGGCACAACTCTGGCACAACTCTGGCACAACTCTGGCAAAACTGTGGCACAACTCTGGCACAACTGGCACAACTCTGCCAAAACTCTTGCACAACCATGGCACAACTCTGACACAACTATGCCACAACTCTGGCATACCTCTGGCACAACTCAGGCACAACTCTGGCACAACTCCAGCACAAGTCTGGCACAACTCTGGCACAACTCTGACACAACTATGCCACAACTCTGGCATACCTCTGGCACAACTCAGGCACAACTCTGGCACAACTCCAGCACAAGTCTGGCACAACTCTGGCACAACACTGGCACAACTCTGGCACAACTCTTTTCCAAGTCTGGGAATACTCTGGCACAACTCTGGCACAACTCTGGCATAATTCTGGCACAACTCTAGCAGAACTCTGGAACAACTCTGGCACAACTTTGGCACAACTCTGGCACAACTCTGGTCCAACTCTGGCAGAACTCGGGTAAAACTCTGGCAGATCTCCGGCAAAACTCTGGCACAACTCTGGTACAACTCTGGCACAACTCTGGCACAACTCTGGAACAACTCTTGCACAACTCTGGCACAAGTCTGGCACAAGTCTGGTACAACTCTGGCACACCTCTGGCTCAACTCTGGCACAACTCTGGCACAACTCTGGCACAACTCTGGCACAAGTCTGGCACAACTTTGGTACAACCCTGGCGCTCCTCTGGCACAACTCTGGTACAACTCTGGCACACCTCTGGCACAACTCTGGCACAACTCTGGCACAACTCTGGCACAAGTCTGGCACAACTTTGGTACAACCCTGGCGCTCCTCTGGCACAACTCTGGTACAACTCTGGCACACCTCTGGCACAACTCTGGCACAATTCTGGCACAACTCTGGTACAACTCTGGCACAACTCTGGCAGAACGCTGGCAAAACTCTGGCACAACTCTGGCACAACTCTGGCACACCTCTGGCACAACTCTGGCACAACTCTGGCTCAACTCTGGCACAACTCAGGCACAACTCTGGCAAGTTTGTGAACTTTGTGGTCATTGTCAGTTGCACAGGCCAAGTTTGTCTAGGCATTGCGCACAATAGCCACACCAAGCAACCTGGTTTCTACCTTTTTCATACCAGCAAGGTCATGCATTGTACATGTGCACTGTGATTGGGCACTCTGACCGTGGCTGACACGTGTGATGATTCATAGATGTTTAAGGTACTTGGATGAGCTGTTGTCATGGTCAGTGGGACATGCCAACTTGGTCAAGGCATTGCCCACAGTAGCCACACCAAGCCACCGGGTTTTTACCTTGCTTATACCTGCAAGGGCATGCCTAGTACACGTGCAATGTGATTGGACACTGTGACTGTGGCTGACTCGTGTTACTATTCGTAGGTATTAAAGTCACTTGGATAAATTTGTGGTCATGGTCAGTGGCACATGCCATATTTGTCAAGGCATTGTCCACTATAGCCACACCAATCCACCGGGTTTTTACCTTGTTCATGCCAGCAAGGTCATGCATAGTACATGTGCACTGTGATTGGGCACCCTGACCGTGGCTGACTCGTGTCATGATTCATAGACGTTAAAGTCACTTGGCTAACTTTGTTGTCATGGTCAATGGCACATGCCAACTTTGTCAAGGCATCGCACACAATAGCCGTTCTGAGCCACCGGTTTGTTACCTTGCTTGTACCAGCAAGGTCATGCATAGTAGATGTGCACTGTGATTGGGCACTCTGATCGTGGCTGACTCCTGTGATGATTCATAGAAGTTAAATTCACTTGGTAAAGAGAAGTTCAAGAGTTGTGGCTGAGTTGTGCAAGAGTTGTAACAGAGTTGTGCAAGAGTTGTGGTAGAGTTGTGCCAAAGTTGTGGCAGAGTTGTGGCAGAGTTGTGCCAGAGTTGTGCTAGAATTGTGCAAGAAGTGTGCCAGAGTTGTGCCAGAATAGTGCCAGAGTTGTGCCAGAGGTATGCCAGATTTGTGCCAGTGTTGTGCCAGAGTTGTGCTAGAATTGTGCAAGAAGTGTGCCAGAGTTGTGCCAGAATAGTGCCAGAGTTGTGCCAGAGGTATGCCAGATTTGTGCCAGTGTTGTGCCAGAGTTGTGCTAGAATTGTGCAAGAAGTGTGCCAGAGTTGTGCCAGAATAGTGCCAGAGTTGTGCCAGAGGTATGCCAGATTTGTGCCAGTGTTGTGCCAGAGTTGTGCTAGAATTGTGCAAGAAGTGTGCCAGAGTTGTGCCAGAATAGTGCCAGAGTTGTGCCAGAGGTATGCCAGATTTGTGCCAGTGTTGTGCCAGAGTTGTGCTAGAATTGTGCAAGAAGTGTGCCAGAGTTGTGCCAGAATAGTGCCAGAGTTGTGCCAGAGGTATGCCAGATTTGTGCCAGTGTTGTGCCAGAGTTGTGCTAGAATTGTGCAAGAAGTGTGCCAGAGTTGTGCCAGAATAGTGCCAGAGTTGTGCCAGAGGTATGCCAGATTTGTGCCAGTGTTGTGCCAGAGTTGTGCTAGAATTGTGCAAGAAGTGTGCCAGAGTTGTGCCAGAATAGTGCCAGAGTTGTGCCAGAGGTATGCCAGATTTGTGCCAGTGTTGTGCCAGAGTTGTGCTAGAATTGTGCAAGAAGTGTGCCAGAGTTGTGCCAGAATAGTGCCAGAGTTGTGCCAGAGGTATGCCAGATTTGTGCCAGTGTTGTGCCAGAGTTGTGCTAGAATTGTGCAAGAAGTGTGCCAGAGTTGTGCCAGAATAGTGCCAGAGTTGTGCCAGAGGTATGCCAGATTTGTGCCAGTGTTGTGCCAGAGTTGTGCTAGAATTGTGCAAGAAGTGTGCCAGAGTTGTGCCAGAATAGTGCCAGAGTTGTGCCAGAGGTATGCCAGATTTGTGCCAGTGTTGTGCCAGAGTTGTGCTAGAATTGTGCAAGAAGTGTGCCAGAGTTGTGCCAGAATAGTGCCAGAGTTGTGCCAGAGGTATGCCAGATTTGTGCCAGTGTTGTGCCAGAGTTGTGCTAGAATTGTGCAAGAAGTGTGCCAGAGTTGTGCCAGAATAGTGCCAGAGTTGTGCCAGAGGTATGCCAGATTTGTGCCAGTGTTGTGCCAGAGTTGTGCTAGAATTGTGCAAGAAGTGTGCCAGAGTTGTGCCAGAATAGTGCCAGAGTTGTGCCAGAGGTATGCCAGATTTGTGCCAGTGTTGTGCCAGAGTTGTGCTAGAATTGTGCAAGAAGTGTGCCAGAGTTGTGCCAGAATAGTGCCAGAGTTGTGCCAGAGGTATGCCAGATTTGTGCCAGTGTTGTGCCAGAGTTGTGCTAGAATTGTGCAAGAAGTGTGCCAGAGTTGTGCCAGAATAGTGCCAGAGTTGTGCCAGAGGTATGCCAGATTTGTGCCAGTGTTGTGCCAGAGTTGTGCTAGAATTGTGCAAGAAGTGTGCCAGAGTTGTGCCAGAATAGTGCCAGAGTTGTGCCAGAGGTATGCCAGATTTGTGCCAGTGTTGTGCCAGAGTTGTGCTAGAATTGTGCAAGAAGTGTGCCAGAGTTGTGCCAGAATAGTGCCAGAGTTGTGCCAGAGGTATGCCAGATTTGTGCCAGTGTTGTGCCAGAGTTGTGCTAGAATTGTGCAAGAAGTGTGCCAGAGTTGTGCCAGAATAGTGCCAGAGTTGTGCCAGAGGTATGCCAGATTTGTGCCAGTGTTGTGCCAGAGTTGTGCTAGAATTGTGCAAGAAGTGTGCCAGAGTTGTGCCAGAATAGTGCCAGAGTTGTGCCAGAGGTATGCCAGATTTGTGCCAGTGTTGTGCCAGAGTTGTGCTAGAATTGTGCAAGAAGTGTGCCAGAGTTGTGCCAGAATAGTGCCAGAGTTGTGCCAGAGGTATGCCAGATTTGTGCCAGTGTTGTGCCAGAGTTGTGCTAGAATTGTGCAAGAAGTGTGCCAGAGTTGTGCCAGAATAGTGCCAGAGTTGTGCCAGAGGTATGCCAGATTTGTGCCAGTGTTGTGCCAGAGTTGTGCTAGAATTGTGCAAGAAGTGTGCCAGAGTTGTGCCAGAATAGTGCCAGAGTTGTGCCAGAGGTATGCCAGATTTGTGCCAGTGTTGTGCCAGAGTTGTGCTAGAATTGTGCAAGAAGTGTGCCAGAGTTGTGCCAGAATAGTGCCAGAGTTGTGCCAGAGGTATGCCAGATTTGTGCCAGTGTTGTGCCAGAGTTGTGCTAGAATTGTGCAAGAAGTGTGCCAGAGTTGTGCCAGAATAGTGCCAGAGTTGTGCCAGAGGTATGCCAGATTTGTGCCAGTGTTGTGCCAGAGTTGTGCTAGAATTGTGCAAGAAGTGTGCCAGAGTTGTGCCAGAATAGTGCCAGAGTTGTGCCAGAGGTATGCCAGATTTGTGCCAGTGTTGTGCCAGAGTTGTGCTAGAATTGTGCAAGAAGTGTGCCAGAGTTGTGCCAGAATAGTGCCAGAGTTGTGCCAGAGGTATGCCAGATTTGTGCCAGTGTTGTGCCAGAGTTGTGCTAGAATTGTGCAAGAAGTGTGCCAGAGTTGTGCCAGAATAGTGCCAGAGTTGTGCCAGAGGTATGCCAGATTTGTGCCAGTGTTGTGCCAGAGTTGTGCTAGAATTGTGCAAGAAGTGTGCCAGAGTTGTGCCAGAATAGTGCCAGAGTTGTGCCAGAGGTATGCCAGATTTGTGCCAGTGTTGTGCCAGAGTTGTGCTAGAATTGTGCAAGAAGTGTGCCAGAGTTGTGCCAGAATAGTGCCAGAGTTGTGCCAGAGGTATGCCAGATTTGTGCCAGTGTTGTGCCAGAGTTGTGCTAGAATTGTGCAAGAAGTGTGCCAGAGTTGTGCCAGAATAGTGCCAGAGTTGTGCCAGAGGTATGCCAGATTTGTGCCAGTGTTGTGCCAGAGTTGTGCTAGAATTGTGCAAGAAGTGTGCCAGAGTTGTGCCAGAATAGTGCCAGAGTTGTGCCAGAGGTATGCCAGATTTGTGCCAGTGTTGTGCCAGAGTTGTGCTAGAATTGTGCAAGAAGTGTGCCAGAGTTGTGCCAGAATAGTGCCAGAGTTGTGCCAGAGGTATGCCAGATTTGTGCCAGTGTTGTGCCAGAGTTGTGCTAGAATTGTGCAAGAAGTGTGCCAGAGTTGTGCCAGAATAGTGCCAGAGTTGTGCCAGAGGTATGCCAGATTTGTGCCAGTGTTGTGCCAGAGTTGTGCTAGAATTGTGCAAGAAGTGTGCCAGAGTTGTGCCAGAATAGTGCCAGAGTTGTGCCAGAGGTATGCCAGATTTGTGCCAGTGTTGTGCCAGAGTTGTGCTAGAATTGTGCAAGAAGTGTGCCAGAGTTGTGCCAGAATAGTGCCAGAGTTGTGCCAGAGGTATGCCAGATTTGTGCCAGTGTTGTGCCAGAGTTGTGCTAGAATTGTGCAAGAAGTGTGCCAGAGTTGTGCCAGAATAGTGCCAGAGTTGTGCCAGAGGTATGCCAGATTTGTGCCAGTGTTGTGCCAGAGTTGTGCTAGAATTGTGCAAGAAGTGTGCCAGAGTTGTGCCAGAATAGTGCCAGAGTTGTGCCAGAGGTATGCCAGATTTGTGCCAGTGTTGTGCCAGAGTTGTGCTAGAATTGTGCAAGAAGTGTGCCAGAGTTGTGCCAGAATAGTGCCAGAGTTGTGCCAGAGGTATGCCAGATTTGTGCCAGTGTTGTGCCAGAGTTGTGCTAGAATTGTGCAAGAAGTGTGCCAGAGTTGTGCCAGAATAGTGCCAGAGTTGTGCCAGAGGTATGCCAGATTTGTGCCAGTGTTGTGCCAGAGTTGTGCTAGAATTGTGCAAGAAGTGTGCCAGAGTTGTGCCAGAATAGTGCCAGAGTTGTGCCAGAGGTATGCCAGATTTGTGCCAGTGTTGTGCCAGAGTTGTGCTAGAATTGTGCAAGAAGTGTGCCAGAGTTGTGCCAGAATAGTGCCAGAGTTGTGCCAGAGGTATGCCAGATTTGTGCCAGTGTTGTGCCAGAGTTGTGCTAGAATTGTGCAAGAAGTGTGCCAGAGTTGTGCCAGAATAGTGCCAGAGTTGTGCCAGAGGTATGCCAGATTTGTGCCAGTGTTGTGCCAGAGTTGTGCTAGAATTGTGCAAGAAGTGTGCCAGAGTTGTGCCAGAATAGTGCCAGAGTTGTGCCAGAGGTATGCCAGATTTGTGCCAGTGTTGTGCCAGAGTTGTGCTAGAATTGTGCAAGAAGTGTGCCAGAGTTGTGCCAGAATAGTGCCAGAGTTGTGCCAGAGGTATGCCAGATTTGTGCCAGTGTTGTGCCAGAGTTGTGCTAGAATTGTGCAAGAAGTGTGCCAGAGTTGTGCCAGAATAGTGCCAGAGTTGTGCCAGAGGTATGCCAGATTTGTGCCAGTGTTGTGCCAGAGTTGTGCTAGAATTGTGCAAGAAGTGTGCCAGAGTTGTGCCAGAATAGTGCCAGAGTTGTGCCAGAGGTATGCCAGATTTGTGCCAGTGTTGTGCCAGAGTTGTGCTAGAATTGTGCAAGAAGTGTGCCAGAGTTGTGCCAGAATAGTGCCAGAGTTGTGCCAGAGGTATGCCAGATTTGTGCCAGTGTTGTGCCAGAGTTGTGCTAGAATTGTGCAAGAAGTGTGCCAGAGTTGTGCCAGAATAGTGCCAGAGTTGTGCCAGAGTTGAGCAAGAGTTGTGCCAGAGTTGTTCCAGAGTTATGCCAGAGTTGTACGAGAGTTGTACAAGAGTTGTGCCTGAGTTGTGCCAGAGTTTTGCTAGAGTTCTGCCAGAGTTGTCCCAGAGTTGTGCAAGAGTTGTGCCAGAGTATTTCCAGTGTTTTGCCAGAGTTGTGCAAGAGTTGTGCTAGAGTTGTGCCATAGTTTTGCTGGAGTTGTGCCAGAGTTGGGCTAGAGGTGTACCAGAGTTGTGCCATAGTTGTGTCAGAGTTGTGCCAGATTTGTGTAAGAGTTGTGGCAGAGTTTTGCCATAGTTGTGCCATAGTTGTGGCAGAGTTTTGCCATAGTTGTCCCAGAGTTTTGCCAGAGTTGTCCTAGAATTGTGCCAGAGTTGTGCCAGAATTGTGCCCCAGTTGTACCAGAGTTGTGCCAGAGTTGTGAAAGTGTTGTTCCTGAGTTGTACCATATATGTGTCAAAGTTGTGCCAAAGATGTGACAAAGTTGTACCACAGTTTTGCTTGAGTTCAGCCAGAGTTCTGCCATGATTGTACCAGATTTGTGCCAGAGTTGTGCCTGAGTTGTGCCAGAGTTGGGTCAAAGTTGTGCCAAAGATGTGCCAGAGTTGTGCCAGAGTTGTGCCAGAGTTGTGGCAGAGTTGTGTCATAGTTGTTCCAGAGTTGTGCCAGAGTTGGGTCAAAGTTGTGCCAAAGATGTGCCAGAGTTGTGCCAGAGTTGTGCCAGAGTTGTGGCAGAGTTGTGTCATAGTTGTTCCAGAGTTGTGCCAGAGTTTTGCCAGAGTTTTGCCAGAGTTGTGCCAGAGTTGTGCGAGTGTTGTGCCAGAGTTGTGCCAGAGTTGTGCCAGATTTAAGCCAGAGTTGTGCCATAGTTGTGCTAGAGTTGTGCCAGAGTTGTGTCGGAGTTGTGCCAGAGTTGTGCCAGAGTTGTGCCGGACGTGTGCCAGAGTTGTGCCAGAGTTGTGCCAGAGGTGTGCCAGAGTTGTGCCATAATTGTTCCTGGGGTGTACCAGAGTTGTGTCAGAGTTGTGCCAGAGTCGTGCCAGAGTTGTTCCTGAGTTGTGCCAGGGTTGTGCCTGAGTTATGCCAGAGTTGTGCCAGAGATGTGCTAGAGCTGAGCCAGAGTTGTACCAGAGTTGTGCCGGAGTTGTGCCAGAGTTTTGCCAGGGCTGTGCCAGAGTTGTGCCAGAGTTGTTCCAGTGTTGTGCCAGAGTTGTGCCCGAGTTATGCAAGAGTTCTGCTAGAGTTTTGCCAGAGTTGTGCCAGAGTTGTGCAAGAGTTGTGCCAGAGTATTGCCAGAGTAGTGCTAGGGTTGTGCCAGAGTTGTGACAGAGTTGTGCTAGGGTTGTGCCAGAGTTGTGCCAGAGTTGTGCCAGAGTTGTGCTGGAGTTGTGCCAGAGTTGTGCTAGAGTTGTGGCAGAGGTGTGCCAGAGTTTTGCCATGGTTGTGTCAGAGTTGTGCTAGAGTTGTGCAAAATTTGTGGCCGAGCTGTGCCAGAGTTGTGCGAGAGGTGTGCTAGGTTTGTTCCAGAGTTGTGCCAAAGTTGTGCCAAAGTTGTGCCAGAGTTGTGCCAGAGTTGTGCTAGAGTGGTGCCAGAGTTGTGTCGGAGTTGTTCCCGAGTTGTGGCAGAGTTGTGCCAGAGGTGTGCCAGAGTTGTGCCAGAGTTTGGCCAGAGGTGTGCCAGAGTTGTGCCAGAGAAGTGCCAGAGTTGTACCAGAGTTGTGTCAGAGTTGTGCCAGTGTTGTGCCAGAGTTGTGCCAGAGTTGTGCCAGAGTTGTGCCAGAGTTGTGCCAGAGTTGTGCCAGAGTTGTGCCAGAGTTGTACCAGAGTTGTGCCAGAGTTGTGCCATGGTTTTGCCAGAGTTGTGCCAGAGTTCTGCTAGAGTCGTGCCAGAGTTGTGCCAGAGTTGTGCTAGAGTTGTGCCAGAGTTGTGCCGGAGTTGTGCCGGAGTTGTGCCACAGTTGTGCCAGTGTTGTGCCACAGTTGTGCCAGAGTTGTGCCAGAGTTGTGCCAGGGTTTTGCCAGAGTTGTGCCAGAGTTATGCCACAGTTGTGCTAGAGTTGTGTCATAGTTGTGCCAGAGTTGTACAAGAGTTGAGACAGAGTTGTGCAAGTGTTATGCCCGAGTTGTGCCAGAGTAGTGCCAGATTTGTGCCAGAGGGTTGCCAGAGTTCTGCCAGATTTGTTCCAGAGTAGTGCCAGAGTTAAGCCAGAGTTGTGCCCGAGTTGTGCCAGAGATGTGCAAGAGTTGTGCCAGAGTTGTTCCAGAGTTGTGCCAGAGTCGTGCCAGAGTCTGGCCAGAGTTGTGCCAGAGTTGTGCCAGACTTGTGCCAGACTTGTGCAAGATGTGTGCCAGAGATGTGTGAGAGTTGTGCCAGAGTTGTGCCAGGGTTGTGGCAGAGTTGTGCCAGATTTGTTCCAGAGTTGTGCCAGAGTCGCGCCAGAGTTGTGCCAGAGTTGTGCTAGAATTGTGCCAGAAATGTGCCACAGTTGTGCACGAGTTGTGCCAGACCTGGTCCAGAGTTGTTCCAGGGTTGTGCCAGAGTTGTGCCAGAGTCGTGCAAGAGTTGTGCCAGAGTTGTGCCAGAGTTGTGCCAGAGTTGTGCCAGAGTTGTGCCAGAGATGTGCCAGAGATGTATCAGATTTGTGCCAGAGTGTTACCAGAGTTGTGCCAGAGTTGTGCCAGAGTAGTGCTGGAGTTGTGCCAGAGTTGTACCACAGTTCTGCCAGAGTTGTGCCATAGTTGTGCCAGAGTTGTCCCAGAGTTGTGCCAGAGTTGTGCCAGAGTTGGGTCAAAGTTGTGCCAAAGATGTGCCAGAGTTGTGCCAGAGTTGTGCCAGAGATGTGCCAGAGATGTATCAGATTTGTGCCAGAGTGTTACCAGAGTTGTGCCAGAGTTGTGCCAGAGTAGTGCTGGAGTTGTGCCAGAGTTGTACCACAGTTCTGCCAGAGTTGTGCCATAGTTGTGCCAGAGTTGTCCCAGAGTTGTGCCAGAGTTGTGCCAGAGTTGGGTCAAAGTTGTGCCAAAGATGTGCCAGAGTTGTGCCAGAGTTGTGCCAGAGATGTGCCAGAGTTGTGCCAGAGTTGTGCCAGAGATGTGCCAGAGTTGTGCCAGAGTTGTGCCAGAGTCGTGCCAGAGTTGTACCAGAGTTGTGCCAGAATCACAACCAACAACTCGCAACCACTTGCAACCACTCGCAACCAATCACAACCACACGCAACCACTCGTAACCGCTTGCAACCACTTGTAACCACTCGCAACCACTCACAACCACTTGCAATCACTCGAAACCACTTGCAACAACGCGCAACCACTAGCAACCACTGGCAACCAATCGCAAGCACTTGAAAGCACTCGCAACCACTCACAACCACTTGCAATCACTCGAAACCACTTGCAACAACGCGCAACCACTAGCAACCACTGGCAACCAATCGCAAGCACTTGAAAGCACTCGCAACCACTCACAACCATTCGCAACCACTCGCAACCACTCGCAACCACTTGCAACAACTCGCAACCACTTGCAACCACTCACAACCACTTCCAACCATTCGCAACAACTCGCAACCCCTCGCCACCACTCGCAACCACACAAAACCACTCGCAACCACTCGCAACCACTTGCAACCACTTGCAACCACTCGCAACAACTCGCAACCACTCACAACCACTCAACACCACTCACAACCACTTACGAGCACTGGCAACCACTCGCAACCACTCACAACCACTCACAACCACTTGCAACCACTCGCAACCACTCACAGCCACTCAAAACCACTTGCAAGCACTCGTAACCAACCGCAACCACTCACAACCACTCACAAGCACTTGCAACCAGTCGCAACCACTCGCAACCACTCTCAACCACTCAAAACTACTTGCAAGCACTCGCAACCACTCGCAACCAGTCACAACTACTTATAAGCACTCACAACCACTTGCAAGCACTCAACCACTCGCAACCACTCGCAATCACTTGCAACCACTCTCAACCTCTCGCAACCATTTGCAACCACTCACAACCACTTGCAACCACTTGCAACCACTCACAACCACTCACAACCACTTGCAAGCACTCACAACCAATCGTAACCACCCACAACTACTCACAACATCTTGTAACCACTCGCAACCACTCGTAACCCCTCACAACCACTCGCAACCACTCGCAAGCACTCACAACCTCTTGCAATCACTCGCAACCACTCGCAACCACTTGCAACCAATGGCAACCACTGGCACTCATTCGCAACCACTTGCAAGCACTCGCAACCACTTGCAAACACTTGCAACCACACACAATCACTCACAACCACTGGCAACCACATGCACCTACTTGCAGCCTCTCGCAACCACTCGCAACCACTCGCAAGCACTTGCAACCACTCGCAGCCACTCGCAACCACTCGCAACCACTCACAGCCACTGGCAACAACTGGCAACCACTTGCAATCACTCGCAATCACTCGCAACCACTCGCAACCACTTGCAACCACTTGCAACGACTCGCAACCACTCGCAAGCACTTGCAACCACTCGCAGCCACTCGCAACCACTCGCAACCACTCACAGCCACTGGCAACAACTGGCAACCACTTGCAATCACTCGCAATCACTCGCAACCACTCGCAACCACTTGCAACCACTTGCAACGACTCGCAACCACTCGCAAGCACTTGCAACCACTCGCAGCCACTCGCAACCACTCGCAACCACTCACAGCCACTGGCAACAACTGGCAACCACTTGCAATCACTCGCAATCACTCGCAACCACTCGCAACCACTTGCAACCACTTGCAACGACTCGCAACCACTCGCAAGCACTTGCAACCACTCGCAGCCACTCGCAACCACTCGCAACCACTCACAGCCACTGGCAACAACTGGCAACCACTTGCAATCACTCGCAATCACTCGCAACCACTCGCAACCACTTGCAACCACTTGCAACGACTCGCAACCACTCGCAAGCACTTGCAACCACTCGCAGCCACTCGCAACCACTCGCAACCACTCACAGCCACTGGCAACAACTGGCAACCACTTGCAATCACTCGCAATCACTCGCAACCACTCGCAACCACTTGCAACCACTTGCAACGACTCGCAACCACTCGCAAGCACTTGCAACCACTCGCAGCCACTCGCAACCACTCGCAACCACTCACAGCCACTGGCAACAACTGGCAACCACTTGCAATCACTCGCAATCACTCGCAACCACTCGCAACCACTTGCAACCACTTGCAACGACTCGCAACCACTCGCAAGCACTTGCAACCACTCGCAGCCACTCGCAACCACTCGCAACCACTCACAGCCACTGGCAACAACTGGCAACCACTTGCAATCACTCGCAATCACTCGCAACCACTCGCAACCACTTGCAACCACTTGCAACGACTCGCAACCACTCGCAAGCACTTGCAACCACTCGCAGCCACTCGCAACCACTCGCAACCACTCACAGCCACTGGCAACAACTGGCAACCACTTGCAATCACTCGCAATCACTCGCAACCACTCGCAACCACTTGCAACCACTTGCAACGACTCGCAACCACTCGCAAGCACTTGCAACCACTCGCAGCCACTCGCAACCACTCGCAACCACTCACAGCCACTGGCAACAACTGGCAACCACTTGCAATCACTCGCAATCACTCGCAACCACTCGCAACCACTTGCAACCACTTGCAACGACTCGCAACCACTCGCAAGCACTTGCAACCACTCGCAGCCACTCGCAACCACTCGCAACCACTCACAGCCACTGGCAACAACTGGCAACCACTTGCAATCACTCGCAATCACTCGCAACCACTCGCAACCACTTGCAACCACTTGCAACGACTCGCAACCACTCGCAAGCACTTGCAACCACTCGCAGCCACTCGCAACCACTCGCAACCACTCACAGCCACTGGCAACAACTGGCAACCACTTGCAATCACTCGCAATCACTCGCAACCACTCGCAACCACTTGCAACCACTCACAACCAATCGCAACCACTTGCAACCACATGCAACCAATTGCAATCACTCGCAAACACTCCAAACCACTTGCAACCACTTGCAACGACTCGCAACCACTCGCAAGCACTTGCAACCACTCACAGCCACTCGCAACCACTCGCAACCACTCACAGCCATTGGCAACAACTGGCAACCACTTGCAATAACTCGCAATCACTCGCAACCACTCGCAACCACTCAAAACCACTCACAACAAATCGCAACCACTTGCAACCATTTGCAACCACTCGCAACCACTCGCAACCACCTGCAACAACTAGCAATCACTTGCATCGACTCGCAGCCATTCGTAACCACTCGCAACCACTCACAACCACTGGCAACCATTCGCAACAACTGGCAACCACTTGCAACCACTCGCAACCACTCGCAACCACTCACAACCACTCAGAACCACTCGCAACCACTCGCAACCACTTGTAACCACTCGCAACGACGTGCAACCACTTGCAACCACTCGCATCGACTCGCGACCACTTGCAATCACTCGCAACCACTCGCAATCACTCGCAACGACTCGCAACCACTTGTAACCACTTGCAACCACTCATAACCACTCGCAACCAATCGCAACCACTTGCAACCACTTGTAACTACTCTCATGCACTCACAACCACTCGCAACCACTAGCAACCACTCGCAACCACTCACAACCACTCGCAACCACTCGTAACCACTCGCAAAAACTGGTAACCACTCGGAACCACTCACAACCACTCACAACCACTTGCAGCCACTTGTAACCACTTGTAACCACTTGTAACCACTTGTAACCACTTGCACGCACTCGCAACCACTTGCAACCACTCGCTGCCTCTCGCAACCACTTGCAACAACTCACAACCACTTGCAACCACTCGCAACCACTTGCAACGACTCGCAAACAACTCGCAAACAATCGCAACCACTCCCGACCACTCGCAACCACTCGTAACCACTCACAACCACTCGCAACCACTGGCAACTATTGCAACTACTGGCAGCCACTTGAAACCATTTGCAACCACTCGCAACCACTTGCAACCACTCGCAACCACTCACCGTCACTTGCATCCACTCGCTATCACTTGGAACCACTTGCAACCACTTGCAACTATTCCCAACCACTCGCAACCACTCGCATCCTCTCAAAACCACTCATAACCACTCCCAACAACTCGCAACCACTCGCAACCACTCGCAGTCACTTGCATCCACTCGCTTTCACTTGCAACCACTTGCAACCACTTGCAACTACTCCCAACCACTCGCAACCACTCGCACCCACTCAAAACCACTCGTAACCACTCGCGACCACTCGCAACCACTCGCACCCACTCGCAACCACTCGCACCCACTCGCAACCACTCGCACCCACTCGCAACCACTCGCACCCACTCGCAACCACTCGCACCCACTCGCAACCACTCGCACCCACTCGCAACCACTCGCACCCACTCGCAACCACTCGCACCCACTCGCAACCACTCGCACCCACTCGCAACCACTCGCACCCACTCGCAACCACTCGCACCCACTCGCAACCACTCGCACCCACTCGCAACCACTCGCACCCACTCGCAACCACTCGCACCCACTCGCAACCACTCGCACCCACTCGCAACCACTCGCACCCACTCGCAACCACTCGCACCCACTCGCAACCACTCGCACCCACTCGCAACCACTCGCACCCACTCGCAACCACTCGCACCCACTCGCAACCACTCGCACCCACTCGCAACCACTCGCACCCACTCGCAACCACTCGCACCCACTCGCAACCACTCGCACCCACTCGCAACCACTCGCACCCACTCGCAACCACTCGCACCCACTCGCAACCACTCGCACCCACTCGCAACCACTCGCACCCACTCGCAACCACTCGCACCCACTCGCAACCACTCGCACCCACTCGCAACCACTCGCACCCACTCGCAACCACTCGCACCCACTCGCAACCACTCGCACCCACTCGCAACCACTCGCACCCACTCGCAACCACTCGCACCCACTCGCAACCACTCGCACCCACTCGCAACCACTCGCACCCACTCGCAACCACTCGCACCCACTCGCAACCACTCGCACCCACTCGCAACCACTCGCACCCACTCGCAACCACTCGCACCCACTCGCAACCACTCGCACCCACTCGCAACCACTCGCACCCACTCGCAACCACTCGCACCCACTCGCAACCACTCGCACCCACTCGCAACCACTCGCACCCACTCGCAACCACTCGCACCCACTCGCAACCACTCGCACCCACTCGCAACCACTCGCACCCACTCGCAACCACTCGCACCCACTCGCAACCACTCGCACCCACTCGCAACCACTCGCACCCACTCGCAACCACTCGCACCCACTCGCAACCACTCGCACCCACTCGCAACCACTCGCACCCACTCGCAACCACTCGCACCCACTCGCAACCACTCGCAACGACTCGCAACCACTTGTAACCACTTGCAAATGCTTACAACCATTCGTAACCACTTGCAACCACTCGCAAGCACTTGCAACCACTCACAACCACTCACAACCACTCACAACCACTCCCAACCACTCGCAACCACTTGCAACCACTCACATTCACTCATAATGACTCGCAACCACTTGCAGCCACTCGCAACCACTTGCAACCACTCGCAACCAATCGCAACCACTCACAACCACACACAGCAACTCGCAACCACTTGCAACCAATCAACCACTCGAAATTGGTCACAACCACTTGCAAGCACTCGCAATCAGTTGCAACCACTTGCAACCACTCGCAACTACTCGCAACCACTCTCAACCACTCGCAACCACTTGCAACCACTCGCAACCACTCGCAACCACTCGCAACCACTCGCAACCACTCGTAATCACTTGGAACTACTTGCAGCCACTCGCAACCACTCGCAACCACTCGTTAACTCGCAACCACTCATGACAACTCGCAGCCACTCGAAACCACTTGCAACCACTTGCAACCACTCACAACCACTCGCAACCACTCGCAACAACTAGCAACTACTCGCAACCACTCGTAACCACTAGAAACCACTCGGAACCACTCACAACCACTTGCCACCACTTGCAACTAATCGCAACCACTCACAACCACTCACAACCACATGCAACCACTAACAACAACTCACAACCACTGACAACCTATACCGAGCACTCGCAACCACTCCCAACCACTCACAACCACTCGCTTCCACTCGCAACTACTCCCAATCAATCGCAAACAACTCGCAAACACTCGCAACCACTCCCAACCACTCGCAACCACTCGCAACCACTCCCAACCACTCACAACCACTCGCTTCCACTCGCAACTACTCCCAATCAATCGCAAACAACTCGCAAACACTCGCAACCACTCCCAACCACTCGCAACCACTCGCAACCACTCACAAGAACTCGCAACCACTGGCAATCACTCTTAACTACTTGCAACCACTCGCAACCACTCGCAACCACTCGCAACTTCTCGCAATCACTTGCAACCACTCGCAACCGCTTGCAACTACTCCCAACCACTCGCAACCACTTGCAACCACTTGTAGCCACTCGTATCCACTCGCAACCACTCGCAACCACTCGCAACCATGCGCAACCACTCACAACCACTCGCAACCACACACAACCACTCGCAACCATTGGCAACCACACAAAACCACTCGCAACCACTCGCAACCACTTACAACCACTCGCAACCACTCACAACCATTCGCAACCACTCGTCACTACTCGTAACCACTTGCAACCACTTGTAACTACTCGCAACCATGTAAAACAACTCACAACCATTCGCAACCACTTGCAACCACTCCCAACCACTCGCAACCACTTTCAACTTCTCGCAACCACTCGCAACCATGCGCAACCACTCGCAACCACTCGCTCCCACTCGCAACCACTTGCAACGACTCGCAACCATTCGCAACCACTCGCAGCCACTCGCAACCACTCGCAACGACTCGCAGCAACACAAAACCGCTCGCAACCACTCGCAACTACTCGCAACCACTCGTAACCACTCGCAACCACTCGCAGCCACTCGCAACCACTCGCAACGACTCGCAGCAACACAAAACCGCTCGCAACCACTCGCAACTACTCGCAACCACTCGTAACCACTCGCAACCACTCGCAGCCACTCGCAACCACTCGCAACGACTCGCAGCAACACAAAACCGCTCGCAACCACTCGCAACTACTCGCAACCACTCGTAACCACTCGCAACCACTCGCAGCCACTCGCAACCACTCGCAACGACTCGCAGCAACACAAAACCGCTCGCAACCACTCGCAACTACTCGCAACCACTCGTAACCACTCGCAACCACTCGCAGCCACTCGCAACCACTCGCAACGACTCGCAGCAACACAAAACCGCTCGCAACCACTCGCAACTACTCGCAACCACTCGTAACCACTCGCAACCACTCGCAGCCACTCGCAACCACTCGCAACGACTCGCAGCAACACAAAACCGCTCGCAACCACTCGCAACTACTCGCAACCACTCGTAACCACTCGCAACCACTCGCAGCCACTCGCAACCACTCGCAACGACTCGCAGCAACACAAAACCGCTCGCAACCACTCGCAACTACTCGCAACCACTCGTAACCACTCGCAACCACTCGCAGCCACTCGCAACCACTCGCAACGACTCGCAGCAACACAAAACCGCTCGCAACCACTCGCAACTACTCGCAACCACTCGTAACCACTCGCAACCACTCGCAGCCACTCGCAACCACTCGCAACGACTCGCAGCAACACAAAACCGCTCGCAACCACTCGCAACTACTCGCAACCACTCGTAACCACTCGCAACCACTCGCAGCCACTCGCAACCACTCGCAACGACTCGCAGCAACACAAAACCGCTCGCAACCACTCGCAACTACTCGCAACCACTCGTAACCACTCGCAACCACTCGCAGCCACTCGCAACCACTCGCAACGACTCGCAGCAACACAAAACCGCTCGCAACCACTCGCAACTACTCGCAACCACTCGTAACCACTCGCAACCACTCGCAGCCACTCGCAACCACTCGCAACGACTCGCAGCAACACAAAACCGCTCGCAACCACTCGCAACTACTCGCAACCACTCGTAACCACTCGCAACCACTCGCAGCCACTCGCAACCACTCGCAACGACTCGCAGCAACACAAAACCGCTCGCAACCACTCGCAACTACTCGCAACCACTCGTAACCACTCGCAACCACTCGCAGCCACTCGCAACCACTCGCAACGACTCGCAGCAACACAAAACCGCTCGCAACCACTCGCAACTACTCGCAACCACTCGTAACCACTCGCAACCACTCGCAGCCACTCGCAACCACTCGCAACTACTCTGAACCACTCGCAACCACTGAGATCCACTTGCAACCCGTCCCAACCACTTGCAACCACTCACAACCACTTGCAAGCACTCCCAAACACCTGCAAGCACTCGAAACAACTCACAAACACTTGTAACCACTCGCAACAACTTTCAACCACTCGTATCCACTTGGAACCACTGGCAACCACTCGCAACCACTCGCAAACACTCACAACCACTCACAATCACTCAGAACCACTTGCAAGCACTTGCAACCACTCGCAACCACTCATAACCAGTCACAACCACTTTCAACCTCTCGCAACCACTCGCAACCACTCGTAACCACTCGCAACCACTCGCAACCACTCGCAATGACTCGCAACCACTCTCAACAATTGGCAACCACTCACAACCACTTGCAACCACTTGCAACCACTTAACCACTCAAAACAACCCACAACCACTTGCAAGCACTCGCAACCACTTGCAACCACTTGCAACCACTCGCAACCACTTGCAACCACTCTCAACCACTCGCAACCACTCGCAACCACTTGCATCCGTTCGCAACCACTTGCAACCACTCGAAGCCTCTCGCAACCACTCGCAACCACTCCCAACCACTTACAACCACTTGCAACCATTCGCAACCACTTGCAACCACTCGCAACAACTCGCTACCACTCACAACCACTTGCAACCACTCGCAACCACTTGCAACCATTCTCAACCACTCGCAACCACTCGCAACCACTTGCATCCGTTCGCAACCACTTGCAACCACTCGAAGCCTCTCGCAACCACTCGCAACCACTCCCAACCACTTACAACCACTTGCAACCATTCGCAACCACTTGCAACCACTCGCAACAACTCGCTACCACTCACAACCACTTGCAACCACTCGCAACCACTTGCAACCATTCTCAACCACTCGCAACCACTCGCAACCACTTGCATCCGTTCGCAACCACTTGCAACCACTCGAAGCCTCTCGCAACCACTCGCAACCACTCCCAACCACTTACAACCACTTGCAACCATTCGCAACCACTTGCAACCACTCGCAACAACTCGCTACCACTCACAACCACTTGCAACCACTCGCAACCACTTGCAACCATTCTCAACCACTCGCAACCACTCGCAACCACTTGCATCCGTTCGCAACCACTTGCAACCACTCGAAGCCTCTCGCAACCACTCGCAACCACTCCCAACCACTTACAACCACTTGCAACCATTCGCAACCACTTGCAACCACTCGCAACAACTCGCTACCACTCACAACCACTTGCAACCACTCGCAACCACTTGCAACCATTCTCAACCACTCGCAACCACTCGCAACCACTTGCATCCGTTCGCAACCACTTGCAACCACTCGAAGCCTCTCGCAACCACTCGCAACCACTCCCAACCACTTACAACCACTTGCAACCATTCGCAACCACTTGCAACCACTCGCAACAACTCGCTACCACTCACAACCACTTGCAACCACTCGCAACCACTTGCAACCATTCTCAACCACTCGCAACCACTCGCAACCACTTGCATCCGTTCGCAACCACTTGCAACCACTCGAAGCCTCTCGCAACCACTCGCAACCACTCCCAACCACTTACAACCACTTGCAACCATTCGCAACCACTTGCAACCACTCGCAACAACTCGCTACCACTCACAACCACTTGCAACCACTCGCAACCACTTGCAACCATTCTCAACCACTCGCAACCACTCGCAACCACTTGCATCCGTTCGCAACCACTTGCAACCACTCGAAGCCTCTCGCAACCACTCGCAACCACTCCCAACCACTTACAACCACTTGCAACCATTCGCAACCACTTGCAACCACTCGCAACAACTCGCTACCACTCACAACCACTTGCAACCACTCGCAACCACTTGCAACCATTCTCAACCACTCGCAACCACTCGCAACCACTTGCAACCACTTGCAACCACTCGCAACCACTTGCAACCACTCACAAACACTTGCAACCACTTGCAACTACTCACAACCACTCACAGCCACTTGCAAGCACTCGGAACCACTTGCAACCACCCACAACCACCCACAACTTGTAACCACTCGCAACCACTCATAACCACTCAAAACCACTAGTAACCACACGCAACCTTTCACACCCTCTTGCAACCAGCCGCAACAACTCGCAACCACTTGCAACCACTCGCAACCACTCACAACCACTTACAACAATTCGCAAGCACTCAAAACCACATTCAACCAATGGAAAGCACTGGGAACCACTTGCAACCACTTGCAAGCACTCGCAATCACTTGCAAATACTTGCAACCACTCGCAACCACTCACAACCACTCGCAACCACCTGCACCTATTTGCATCCTCTCGCAACCATTCGCAACCACTCGCAACCACTTGCAACCCCTTGCAACTACTCACAACCACTCGTAACAACGCGCAATAACTCACAACCACTCGCAACCACTCGCAACCACTCGCAACCACTCTCAACCACTCAAAACCGTTTGCAACCACTCGCAGCCAGTTGCAATGACTGGTAACCACTTATATGCACTCGCAACCATTTGCAAGCACTCACAACCACTGGCAACCACTCGCAACCACTTGCAACCACTCGCAACCACTTGCAACCACTCGCAACCACTCACAACCACTCGCAACCACTCGCAACCACTCGCAATCCCTCGCAACCAATCGCAACCACTCGCAACCATTGGCAACCACTGCCAACAACTCGCAACCACCTGCAATGACTCGCAACCACTTGCAACCACACGCAACCAATCGCAACCAATCGCAACCACTTGCAACCACTCACAAGCACTCGCAACCACTTGTAACAACTCGCAAGAACTCGCAACCACTCGCAACCACTTGCAAGCACTCTCAACTACTCGCAGCCATTCGCAACCACTTGCAACTACTCGCAATCACTCACAACAACTCGCAACCACTCGCAACCACTCGCAACCACTTGAAATCACTTGCAACCACTTGCAAGCACTTGCAATCACTCGTAACCACTCGCAAATATTTGCAACTACTCGCAATCCCTGGCATCGACTTGCAACCACACGCGGCCACTCCCAACCACTCACAACCACTCGCAACCACTCGTAACCACTTGCATCCACTTGTTACCACTGGCAACCACTTGCAACCGCTTAAAACCACTGGCAACCAATTGCAACCACTTGCAACCAGTTGCAACCACTTGCAACCACTTGCACCACTCGCAACAAAAATGCAACCACTTGCAACCACTTGCACCACTCGCAACAAAAATGCAACCACTTGCAACCACTTGCACCACTCGCAACAAAAATGCAACCACTTGCAACCACTTGCACCACTCGCAACAAAAATGCAACCACTTGCAACCACTTGCAAGCACTTGCAACCACTCGCAACCACTCGCAACCACTCACAACCACTCAAAACCACTGGTAACCACTCACACTTGCAACCAGTTGGAACCACTCGTAGCCACTTGCGACCACTTGCAACCACTTGCAACCACTTGCACCACTCGCAAAAAAAATGCAACCACTTGCAACCACTTGCAAGCACTTCCAACCACCTGCAACCACACGTAAGCAGTCGTAACCACTCGCAACGACTCACGACCACTCGCAACCACTCGCAACCACTTGCCACCACTCGCAACCATTCACAACCACACGCAACCACTCGCACCCACTTGCAACGACTCGCAACCACAAAAAACCACTCCCAATCTCTCACAACGACTTGCAACCACTCCCAACTACTCGCAACCACTCGCAACCATTCACAACCACACGCAACCACTCGCACCCACTTGCAACGACTCGCAACCACAAAAAACCACTCCCAATCTCTCACAACGACTTGCAACCACTCCCAACTACTCGCAACCACTCGCAACCATTCGCAACCACTCACAACCACTCGCAACCACTTGCAAGCACTCGTGACAACTTGCAACCACTTGCAACCACTTTCAACCACTTGCAACCACTGGCAACCACTCACAACAACTTGCAACCACTCACAACCACTTGCGACCATTTGTTATAACTCGCAACCACTCGCAACCACTCACAACCACTCGCAACCACTCGCAACCACTCGCGACCACTCGCAACCACTCGCAACCACTCGCATCCACTCACTACCAATCGCAATCACTCGCAACCACTTACAACAACTCGCAACCACTTGCAACCACTCACAAAAACTCACAACCACTCGCAACCACTTGCAACCATTCGCAACCACTCGCAACCACTCACAACCACTCGCAACCACCGGCAACCACTCGCACTTGCAACCACTTGGAACCACTCACAGCAACTTGCAGCCACTCGCAAGCACTCGCAATCACTTGCACCACTCGCAACGAACCGCAACCACTTGCAACCACTCGCAAGCACTTGCAACCACTCACAACCACTCGTAACCACTCACAACCACTTGCAACCACTCACAACCACTCGCAAGCACTCGCAACCACTTGCAACCACTCAGAACCACTCTCAACCACTCGTAACCGCTTGCCACCACTCACAACCACTTGCAACCATACGCAACCACTCGCACCCACTCACAACCACTCGCAACAAGACAAAACCAATCCCAACCTCCCACAACCACTTGCAACCACTCCCAACCACTCGCAGCCACTCGCAACCGCTCGCAGCCGCTCGCAACCACTCACAACCACTCGCAACCACTCGCAACCACTTGCAAGCACTTGTGACTACTCGCGACCACTTGCAACCACTCGCAACCACTTGCAACCACTCGCAATGGCTCGCAACCAGTCGCAACCACTCACAACCACTCGCAACCACTCACAACCACTCTCAACCACTTGCAACCACTTGCAAGCACACACAACCACTTGCAACCACTCGCAACCACTCGCAACCACATGCAACCACTCACCACCACTCGCAACCACTCGCAACCACTCCCAACCACTCGCAACCCCTCGCAACCACTCGCAACCACTCACAATCACTTGCAACCACTCGCAACCACTTGCAATCACTCGCAACCACTCGCAACCACTCGCAACCACTCGCAACCACTCGCAACCACTCGCAAC
>SZWC01024006.1:20398-30625 GCA_023375785.1 Penium margaritaceum
GGGGGGGGGGCTAGTGAGGGGGGACCCGCACACAATGATCGAGGGGTTGTGGCCAGGGTGTACACGCGGAGACGCGCAACACAGCCCGCTAGGGGCGGACCACAGAACGAGGAGGGGGGGGGGGAGAGCGTGTGAAGATGGGGGGTGGAGGCGACAGAGGAGACGACAGCGGGGGGGGACGGGGCGGAGGGGGGGAGGGGCGATGCGACGCCCGGGAAGAGGAGGCGGCCCATGGGAGAGGGCGGGGGGAGGGAGGGGACGGTGACGCGGAGGAAGGGGACCGGGTCGAGGTGGGTTACGGACGAGAAGGGGGAGAGGGGGAGGCGGTGCAGGACGGGGCGGCCCAGAGCAGGGGAGCGGCAGCGGAAGACAGAGGGGAGGTACCACCTCCACCGAGACAGGAGGAGGAGGGGGTGGGGGACCAGCGTCGGGGCGTTCGTTGGGGCCCGCCGTGGTACTGCCCGTGGGTTGGGTGCGCATTCAGGGGGCGGAACAGGCGATCCGTCTCTAAACACTGGTCCCAGCGACACCGGGGATTTTGCATGGAGGCGGCGATAGCGGGAGAGCGGAGGCGAGTGGCGGAGCAGAGGCCGGAAGGAGGCGGGGTCAGAACGCGACAGGGAGCAGGAGAGGGGAGGCTGGGCGAGGGCCAGGGCGAAGCAGGGAGGACGGAGGGCCCACGGGAGGCGCACTCCCAGGAGTCGAGGGACTCGCAGCGAGAGGCCCGCAGGGCGCGACGGGCGAGAGGACAGCAAGCACGGAGGGAGAGGGAGAGACAGGAGAGGGCAGGCCGGGGGGGCGGGACAGGAGGGGCGGGGGAGGACGGGGGACTCGCGAGCACCCAGGACAAGACCAGAGCCTTGCTGAGGATATGGTCCCTCGCCCCGTCTGGAGAGCATGGCCGGGCGGGGATAGGTGGAGAGAGCCGGCACGCGGGAGGAGGCGATGGGGGAGGGCACGGAGAGGCCAGCCACACGAGGGATCCGGAGGGTCCCGCGAGGAGAGGGGGGAGACACCGAGCGGACGGTATGGGGAGGGCCGAGCAGGACAGTGCGGCCCATCAGGGGTTGCCGGCGGCGGAGGGCATGGGGGGGGGGGGGCAGCGGTCAGAGGGGAGGGCAGCAGGGCGGTGGCCAGAGGAAAGGGGGTCGGGGGGGGAGAGGGGGTGAGCCTCCAGCAGGGGGGGGAGCGAGGGGCAGGGGAGGAGAGTGGGGGGAGTGGGGCCGAACAGCGGGGACAGGAGAATGTGGGTCAGCAGAGAGACCGGGCTGCGGGACAGTCGGAAGAGGGCCGCCTTAGATGGGAGAGACGGTGGCAGTGGGCAGAAACAGTGGACTGGGGACGGCTGTTCGGGGTGCGGGTCCTGGCGCCACACGTGTTCGCGCGGGTCCCGTCAGGGGCCCTGGACGCGGTACGGGCGGCCATGGCGCTACCACTGCTCCGCTGTACCACACACCCTCATGACGCAGCAGGCCCCCTCCTTCTCCAGGCGCTACCGTGCCTCATCCTGCGCACGCGGCCCCAGCAGCACCGCGGCAGTGATGCGGAGTGGGTGGTGGCAGCCAGGTTTCAGCGGGGGGAGTGGGAGGCGCTATTCTCGGAGGCAGTACGGCTGGCGAGATGGGCGGGGAGGGCTCCACCCCCCCGCAGGTGCCACGGACGGGAGCAGGAGGCCAGGGATCAGAGGCTGCAGCGAGCGGTGATGAAATTTCATCGGGGTAGCACGTCCAAGGCCTGTAGTGCCTTGGACGCGACTGACATCGCCCCCCCAAGCTTGGAGGTGCTCGCCGCGCTACAGGCAAAGCACCCAGCGGCGGAGCAGCCAGTGCCGGAGTGGGTGGGAGGGGAGGAGCGGAGGAGGGAGGCATGTGTGCCGGACGCAGACAGTGTACGACGAGCACTCTTGGATAGCAACAGGGGAGCAGCAGGGGGACCATCGGGATTGACACTTGACCACCTACGACAGATTGTGGTCGGAGAGACGAGGCTGACCAGACTCCTAGCACAGCTTCTCGCATCCCTGTGTCAGGGGCGCCTCCACCCGACGGCGCGACGTTTCCTGGCAGCGAGTCGCCTTATCGCTCTGGCCAAGCCCGATGGAGGGGTGAGGCCTATCGCGATAGGGGAGGCGATCCCTCGCCTCCTCTCGCGATGGATGGTGAGTACAGAGAAGGCGGAGATGGAGAGAGCGGTGGCACCGCTCCAGCAGGCGGTAGGGACGCAGGCAGGGTCCGACACAGTATTTCACGCGATCTCGGAGCAGCTGCACCTCCAGCCGGACTGGGGGGTGCTCAGTGTGGACGTACGCAATCCGTACAACACGGTGGAGCGAGCGGCGATTTTTGAGGCGCTGCTAGAGCGAGGGTTTGCGCGGCTCATCCCCGGATTGGCCCTCTTCTACAGGGAGCCGTCTGACCTCCTGTTCCAAGGGGGGGTGCAGCCGGCCGTCATCCGCTCAGAGAGAGGGATCCGACAGGGAGACCCTATCAGCCCGTTCCTGTATGCGGTGACGCAGCAGGAGGCCTTGGAGGCAGCGCAGGCAGCCTTGGCAGGAGAGGGGAGGGTTCTGGCATACCTGGACGACACATACCTGTTAGGGCCGGTGGAGAGGCTGGGAGAGGCGTATGCGGCCCTCATGCGCGAGCTAGCAGCAGCAGGGATGGAGGTGCAGGCCCGCAAGTGCCAGCTGTATGTGCCAGGAGGGGGAGAGGGGGTGCCTACAGGCTTGGCGGACATCCCGCGAACCGCTGAGGGGATGATGGTCCTGGGGGCGCCGATTGGGGATGAAATGTTCTGCCGACAGCGATTGGATGAGGCCGTGCAGGCGGTGGAGGCCACGTTGGGGGAACTACAGCACCTGCCGGATGCGCAAGCGGCGTTCAGCATCCTGCGGGAATGCACGACACGCAAGCTGCCACACATCACCCGCCTGGCACCGCCGTCAGAGTGGTGGACGGCCCGCCTGCGGCGTTTTGACGAGAAGGTGGGCCAATGCCTCCGGGGTCTCTTGGGGCTCGAGGGGGGGCAAGGAGTGAGAGAGGCGCATGCAGTGGTACATGCGGAGCGCCAGGCCCAGCTGCCCATTAGGCGGGGGGGACTGGGACTGACATCCGTCTCGGACTTGGCCCCCCTCTCCTGGCTGTGCAGCCGTTTACAGTCGTGGCAGGTGGTGCGACAGCTGGTGGTGCGGCCGGAGGAGCCAGCAGGGGGTGAGGGGGAGCGACGGCAGGAGGAGGGAGCGGGGAGACCCAGCTTTGTTGAGCTGCGGGAGCGCGCGATGAAGGGGTTGTCGGTGGCAGTGAGAGCGAAGGTGCCAGAGCTAGCAGAGTGCGAGAGCGAGAGCCCGAAACGGTTGTTTCAGGACCTCTGTGATACCCGCTACGAGGAGTTGTTGGTGAGCCTGCGCCACAGTGTCATGCGGGACTTGGGGGCAGAGGAGGGGCGGCCACAGCTCCAGCGGCTAGCGGCAGTGCAGGGGGACCACAGCGGTGACTGGCTCCTCGCCCACCCCCGGTCGGTTACGGACAGACTGTACATGTCGGTAGCAGACTGGAGAGTGGCGTGCAGGTTCCGGTTGGGACTCCCGATTGCCCATCTCCGACACACCCCTCGGTGCTCGTGCAGGGACCGTACCGCGATTCACCCATGTGCACCCCAGCACGCTCTTCGGTGCGCACTGGGGGGAGCACCTTGTGCAGCTCACTACGCGGTGGTGCGAGAGCTGGCAGCGGTTATGCAGGAGAGTGGTCTGGGTGGAGTGGCGGTGGAGCCGGAGGGGGTACTGCCGGAGGGCAGACCCGACATCACGTGCTTGGACCCAGCGACGGGCCACCTACGGGTGCTCGACGTGGTCATAGCTGACCCACAGCGGCCCAGTCTCGGGAGCAGAACGGAGGAGAGGGCAGGAGTGGCATGCGAAATGGCAGTCCGGGTCAAGGAGCGGAAGTATGGAAGGTGGAGAGGGGCGCGGGACAGGCGGGAGTTTTGCTTCCCAGCGATGGAGACGCTCGGGGCGTTCTCGCGCGGCCTGGGCACTCTGCTCAAGGCATGCACAGAGGCGACACAGCAGCGGATGCAGCAAGTGGGGGGCACCCCGGGTGTGGCGGTGCCGGTGAGGGCCCACTACAACCAACGCCTGGGGGTGGCTCTCCAGCGTGCCCAGGCCCAACAGATCCGCCGCCGAGCGGCGGAGTGGGCTCGCGACACAGCACTGGCCGGAGACGTGGCGCGAGCCAGGAGGGCCCTTCGGGACCGTGGCGACGACCTGGAGTTGGCGGACCTGGGCTACGTGGACCGAGAGTAGATCGCCAGGCTAGGAGGATAGAGTTGCTTAAGGGCCTTCGGGCTGAGGTCAGGATAGACGAGTGGCTGTGGGTCTATTTATAAGGGCCTACGGGCTGAGTGTAGGCAGAGTGTGTGGCTTAAGGGCCTATGGGCTGTGTGTTCTGGAGGCTTGATGGACCAGAGGTCGGACACTACTGAAAGGGCCTCGTGCCGGATATATGGCCATGTACAATTCCCAATTTTCATTTAATGAGAGACAAGTTGTGTTGTGTTGTGTTGTGTTGTGTTGTGTTGTGTTGTGTTGTGTTGTGTCGTGTCGTGTCGTGTCGTGTCGTGCCGTGCCGTGCCGTGCCGTGCCGTGTCGTGTCGCGTCGCGTCGCGTCGCGTCGCGTCGCGTCGCGTCGCGTCGCGTCGCGTCGCGTCGCGTCGCGTCGCGTCGCGTCGCGTCGCGTCGCGTCGCGTCGCGTCGCGTCGCGCTGCGCTGCGCTGCGTCGCGTCGCGTCGCATTGCGTCGCGTTGCATTGCGTTGCGTTGTGCTGCGTTGCATTGCCTTGCGTTGCGTTGCATTGTGTTGCGTTGCGTTGCGTTGCGTTGCATTGCGTTGCGCTGCGTTGCGTTGCGTTGTGTTGCGTTGCGTTGCGTCGCGTCGCGCCGCGTCGCGTCAGTGTTGACTTGGTAGGATCGGGATCGAGATCAAGATCGACAGGATCGAGATCGACCAGCAGGGGCCCATGAGAGGATCGACAGGATGGACCCAAGATCGGCCTGGGGGGGGGGGGGGGGGGGGGGGGGGGGGGGGGGGGGAGAGGGGACTTTTCAGCAACTTCACCAACTTTGACTTTGCTCATGATTTCCTCTGTTCCATGTCACAGTTAACTAAGTTAACATTTACTCCGTCGCCTCTTTGCAGCCTCAGGGTCAAGGACCCCTGACGAGGCAGACGCTGATGCAGCCATGGCGCAGGGCAACAGTGGGGAAAACACTGATGTGCTGGCACAGCAGATGTGGCTGTCGCGGCAGATGTGGCTGTCGCGGCAGAAGGGGCTGTCGCGGCAGAAGAGGCTGTCGCAGCAGGAGCTGTCGCGGCAGAAGGAGCTGTCGCGGCAGAAGGAGCTGTCGCGGCAGAAGGAGCTGTCGCGGCAGAGCTGCTGTCGCGGAAGAAGGGCTGTTGCGTCAGAAGGGCTGCCGCGGCAGAAGGGCTGTCGCGGCAGAAGGGCTGTCGTGGAAATCCTAGTGTGGGTCCTCCTAACGGACTGACGGGCTGACCCGCGACACCCTCGGTTGACGCGATTGAGGGTGGCGACGCCTCCCTAAGTGTCGCGATCGTTTCGCGACAGTTGAGGTGGTGGTCGCCCTCAGTTGACGGAAGGGTAAGAAAAAAGGGACGGGCCCCGTTTGCCGGCGAACCGTCGCTGGTTTGCGGAGCCTCAGAAAGTGGGGAAAAAAAAACGCGGATATGGACGTCCGCGTCAAAAAGAGCGAAGGTGGGCTTCAGGGGATCGACCGGATCGGGATCGATCGATCCGCGATCCGGATCGACCAGGTCGATTCGATCCCAGAGGCCTCGATCAAGGATCGACGTCAACACTGCGTCGCGTCGCATCGCGTTGTGTCGCATTGCGTCGCATTGCGTCGCATTGCGTTGCGTTGGGTTGCGTTGCGTTGCATTGCGTTGCGTTGTGCTGCGTTGCGTTGCCTTGCGTTGCGTTGTGTTGCGTTGCGTTGCATTGCTTTGCGCTGCTCTGCACTGTGTTGCGTCGCATCGCGTCGCGTCGCGTCGCGTCGCGTCGCATCGCGTCGCGTCGCGTCACGTAGCGTCGTGTTGCGCCGCGCCGCGCCGCGCCGCGCTGTGTCGCGTCTCGTTCCGTTGCGTTGTGTTGTGTTGCGTTGCGCCGCACCACATCGCGTCGCGTTGCGCTGTGTCATGTCGTGTCCCGTCACGTCGCGTCGCGTCGCGTTGCGTCGCACCGCGTCGCATCACGTCGCGTTGCGTTGTCAGTGCTGACTCTTAGCCAGCCTGACCTCACTCATTACACAGTCCTTTCTGCGCCATGCAGTGCAGGCGGTGGCACTAGCTCTGGTTCTTGCACTGTTAGTGTTCTGCAATGCCCTACACAGCAACACCCTGCAATGCCCTACACTGCAACACCCTGCATTGCCCTACACAGCAACACCCTGACATACTCACACCTTATCGTTGCATCCCTCATGCAGACTATCACAATGTGTAGTGCCCTTCCACACCACCGCAAAGCCTCCATCCCCCCCCCCCCCCCCCCCCCCTCCCCCCTGCCTGTCTTGTCCTCTCTCTCAAAACGGATGGCAGAGTGTGTCTGGCTGGCACCGTAGGGCGCAAGCTACAAGCACTTGCTGAAGGGGGAGGGACGGGTGCCCCACCCGCCACCGAAGGCCATGCCGATGGAGCCGCAGGCGAAATCGGCGGCGCTCGTGCTGCCGCTGCCACTGCCGCTGCTGCCGCTGGTGGTGCTGGTGGTGCTGCAACGGAGGGCGGGGGAGGACGAGGGGTGCAGCATGCAGGTGGAGTGAAGATCAGTCTGGACAAGCGCACGGAGCTGCAAGTCAACTGCCAGGTGAGCCTGCATGTGCCTCCTCCTTCGCCTGTGTCTGTGCCTGCGCCTGCACCCCTGTCTGCACCTTCGCCTGCGTCTGTGCCTGCTCCTCCGCCTGAGCCTGCGCCTTCGCCCTTGCCTGTGCCTGCACCCTCCCTTTTGCACTTGCCTTCATCGCCTGTGCCTGCTCGTCCCGCTGTCAGGAACCAAGTTCACGTCTGCGTCTGTGTCGGTGTCTGTGTCTGCGTCTGTGTCTGCGTCTGTGTCTGCGTCTGCGTCTGCGTCTGCGTCTGCGTCTGCGTCTGCGTCTGCGTCTGCGTCTGCGTCTGCGTCTGCGTCTGCATCTGCGTCTGCGTCTGCTTCTGCGTCTGTGCCTGCGTCTGTGCCTGCGCCTGTGCCTGCGCCTGCACCCCTGTCTGCACCTTCGCCTGCGTCTGTGCCTGCTCCTCCGCCTGAGCCTGCGCCTTCGCCCTTGCCTGTGCCTGCGCCCTCCCTTTTGCACTTGCCTTCATCGCCTGTGCCTGCTCGTCCCGCTGTCAGGAACCAAGTCCTCGTCTGCTTCTTGTCTGCGTCTGGTCTGCTTCTGCGTCTGCTTCTGTGTCTGTGTCTGTGTCTGTGCCTGTGTCTGCGTCTGTGTCTGTGTCTGCGTCTGCGTCTATGCTGCTCTCAATCTTCGATCTCCCTGGGGAGATCGAAGATCGGCTGTACGAGATCGATCTCGTACGCGGATCGTCGACGCGACCCCTCGACCGGCAGTTCGCGGCTGGGGGGTCCGACCAAGACGTGCTGGGTGAGGTTCGAACCCGCGATTCCCACACCCAGAACACGAAAAGGACGCGGACGTCACTGCCGAACGACAGTGAGGTTCGCGTCACTTCTCCACACGTCAAACTAAGAAACCTATTTTTTTCATTTTTTTCCGAAGTTTCTCTATTTTTTGTCGAAAGTTAAAAACTAGGGTTTCGTCGACTGCACAGCCGCGACGTTCATTACCTTTGTCGAACGCTCAGTCGCAACCATTGCCACTTAGCCCACTACATCCAGACCTCAGCACCCCACCCTTGGTCTCTCGCCAGCCATGGCCACCGTGGCCTGGGCTGCCCCTGCCCCGCTCATACCTAGAGGAAGTCATGCGTTGACTTCCTTCTGCAGGAAGGACCCGACTGCTGGTGGGACTGCTGGTTTTCAGTGCGGCAGTTGCGCCAAGAAATTGGGCGGCCAGTACAACCGCATCCGCGAACACTACGCGGGTGGGGACCCTAACGTGAGGGCATGCGAGTACCCTCCTCCCAAGGCACGCCAACTTCTTGGGCTGCCAGAGGTCGAGCTTCCGGCCAACTTCATTCCGCACGACCCAATACTCTTTGAAGGAGGGGGCAGGGTATGGGGTGGAAGTGACGACCCAATCTGCTGGAAGGAGCTGCGCGCAAAAATGGACAGGGAGGACATGCTGCTCTCCCAAGGCATCTTCCCCATAGTGCCGCAGTCACCATGGTCTGCCAACACCGCCACCTCCCAAGCTCGCTCGCAGGTGGAAAGCTCCGGTGCTGGGACTGCAGCAGCTGCCGATGCGGCAGCAGCTACTGTCGCTGCGACTGCTGCAGCAACCGCTGCAACTACTGCTGCTGCGACTGCAGCTGCTGTCGCTGCTGCAGCTGCCGTGGCACCTCCGGCGCATGCAACTGCGGCGGCGGCTGTGGCGGCCGCCGAGGCCGGCCGAAATCCACCTCTGCAGCAGACTTCCATGCGCCAGCATCTCAACAACGCAGCTAACCGCCACTGCCAGAAGACGGTTGTTAAGATTATGGCCAAGAATGGCCTCCCTGTCTCCTTCACCCGCTGCAGACTTGTTGAGCAGCTTGTCCACGAATCCAAGCAAGCCACCGCTGCTTTCACCCTACCATCGAGGAACACAGTGACAGGGGGGCTGCTTCCAGAGATTGACCATGAACTGGACGTCGAGGAGAGGGGGATGCGGCAGTCATGGGGGGTACCTTGGCGTCACCCTCAACGTGGATGAGTGGGCCGACGTCAACCAGCGCCCGATCTATAACGCCATGGCAGTTACTGCCAGTGGCATCACCCACGTCTTCTCGAGGGACGCGAGCGTTTTGACACGCGATGCGGACCATGTAGCCGCCATCATTGAGGCGGCCATCAAGGAGTGAGGAGTGGAGAACGTGGTTGGCGTGGTGTGCGACAAACGCTGCCGTGAATGACAAACGCTGCCGTGAATGACAAACGCTGCCGTGAAAGACAAGGCAAAGGCAGCCCTTGAGCCGCAGTTTCCGGGTGTGTTCTTCCAAGGTTGCGTGGCCCACGCAATGGACCTCGTGTTGAAGGATGCGGCCAAGTGCAGCTGGGGGAAGGACTTGGTGGCAAAGGCGCAGCTAGTCTCATCATTCTTTCGGAACAACAACATTCCGAAGACCTGGCTGAAGAAGGAGGCAGGAAAGGGGTTGCTGCGGCCTTGCGAAACGCGGTTCACTTCAGTGGTGCTGATGCTAGAGCGCTTGCTGCAGCTGAAAGGACAGCTCTTGAAGATTGTGGTGACGGAGGAGTGGGCGGCTTATGGGAGGAAGAAGGCAGCCGAGCAGAAGAAGAAGAAGAAGGAAGAGTGCAAGGCTATAATCTGCGACCCGCCATTTTGGATCGCTGTGAAGAACTTTCTTGCTGTCCTTGAACCTGTGAAGCTGCCGTTGCGGGTGGCGGACAGCCCAGGGGGTGGCGCTGGGGAAATCTATGAGGCCTTGCTTGACGCGACACGGCGGGTAGGGAAGCTTGGCAAGAGGCGTGGCGGGGTGCCGAAGAAATGGGCCAAGTTCTTGGCAAAGCAGCTGCAGTACCGCTGGGATAAGAAGTGCGCTAGCCCCCTTCATGTCGCAGCACGGCGTGTGCACCCTCTCTTTTTTGGGCACGATCTGTCGGCTGACGTTGAGTCCATGAAGGGGTGGACTGTGGCGGTGAGGAAGCTTGTGAAGATGGAGGATAAGGACCAAGTGGACGCTGAAATTTCAGCCTTCCAGCAAGGGTGGTTGAAGGTTGATGGGCCGGGGGATGATGTGCTGCTGCAGGAAGCCGTTGTTGATAAGACAAAGGTGAAGGCGGGAACTCTACCTGCATGGAAGTGGGCTGCCAAGCACCTCGTGGACCTGCCCGTGTTGCGGAGCATGGCCATGCGCATGCTTGGGCAGCCGTGCAGCTCTTCCGAGTACGAGAGAGCTTTCTCCAAGCATGAGCTCATTGCAACAGCTCGCAGGAACTCGCTGAGCGTGAAGACGCTGGAGCAGCTAGTGCGTTGCAACATTCGCCTCAACAAGAAGTACGGCAAGCGCACGGTCAAGCTTCGTGGACTGAGCTTCATGAACCCGGA
>SZWC01024007.1:5495-10495 GCA_023375785.1 Penium margaritaceum
TGGCGCTGCTGTGCTGCTGTTGCTTCTGCCACTGGTTGTTGCCGACAGCCGTGTGGCGAGCAGTGGCGCAGTCAAAGAGTGCAGTGCAGTGCAGCGCAGGTCGGCGAGAAAGGAGGCTGCTAGTTGCAGGCAGACCCACTGTCAGTCGCCATTTGGCCCACAACAGACGATCTTCACCGGAGAACACGCATCCGCGGCAGCAGCAGCAGCAGTGGCGGCGGCGGCAGCGGCAGCGCTGGCAGCGCCAGTGGCACGCCTCATGAAACCTCCACGACAATCTGGAGGGATGGAGCTCCTTGCAAGAGCAGGAGGCGTTGCAGAGTAAGCAGCGGCGATAGAGGCGCCGACGGAAATAGCCCGTGCGCACGAGGCGGATAAGTGGCGGAGAGAAGGGCTCCTGCCAAAGCCTGAGTGACGGCCCGCCGCTTTTCCCGCTGCCATGCCATGCCATGCCAGGCTATGCCATGCCATGCCATATGGTCAGTCGCGGTCATGGGCACTGCCGCGAGCTCACGTCGCGAGCTCGCGTCCGAGGCGGCGGGTTCGATGATCAGCGAAGCGGCATAGGCGCAGCCTCAGTATGCTGGGATGGAGGGACGGGTTGCCCCCCCTCCCCCCCCGCGGTGCGACAAAACAAGGGCACGCTCTCCACCCAGACCAGACTGTTTACTGAGCGCTGTTGGGTGTCGGGTTCTGCTTCTCCTTCTGTGCCTGCTTCCGTTTCTGCGTCTGCTTCTGCTGCTGCGTCTGCCCCTGCTTTCTGCTTCTGGCTCGCGCGCCTCCACGGCCGCGCCATCCGCATGTCGTGCCACTAGACGCCGCATCGCATGCCCATCGCGACCAGCGTGGTCGTGCACCACGGGCATGCGGATAGGGGCACCAAGCACAATGGGCATGTAATGGCCATACGGCCGTCCATGGTGATGGCGCTGCATTGCGGCGCGCACACAAGGTGTGACCTGGAGACAACGGGAGCAGCAGCATCATGAGCGGCAGCGGAGGCGATCCGCGTATGTACTATAAAAACCGATGACCATTCGACGATGATTCTTCCAAAGTACCGGTTGGCATGCAGCGGCCGGGGACAAGCATTCGGGGGGGCCGTCTACAAGGCGACGCTGACTCGCAGCGCGGTCGAGCCCAAGCTGCCATGGCAAGACGAGCATCATCGTAGCGCCGGCCGAAGGCGTACTCGCTTCCCCCGATTCTCTCCATCACTTCCTCCCGCCCTCGTCCCGCTCGTCCTCCCCCTCCCTTTCTCCCTCCCCGTATCGCCACCCCTCCAGCTTCCACCTGTACCTCACTTTTTCCCTCTCCAGGCATCCCCCTTGAACCTCTACCAGTGTGCAGGGAGCACTGAAAGAGGAAACGCGGCTTCGAGAGATAGGTGGAGCTTTAACCTGAACAGAGCGTGCCGTATCGTTTTTTTCCTCCTCTTGTCGTTCACCCAGCTACGTCAGCAAAGGACAAGCCTAGTGGTGACGCCCGTTCCCTATTGTCATCTTTCTTTCTGAAATTATCCACACAAGAATAAAAAATGATGGAATGATATTTATTTTTCTGGGATAATTCATTGATTATAAATTAGGGTAAATTTTTTTATGTATTTTTGCTCCATGGGGGAGTATGGATCAAACTTTTAAGAAATGGCAACGGATATTTACACTTATTACATATGAACGCATAGATAAGCTAGAATCTCACTTTTTTCCTTCTCGCCTTCGTCTTACTCATACCTGTAAGACTGTTTTTCAATTGAAACAAATGCAAGATTATCTTTTTGCCCCAATTCCTCATGAAAGCAAGTGTGGGAAGGGATTCCGAACAACAAAAAGCCCTTTTTCCCAACTTTGACCCCAAAAAAGGTACTAAAGAGGGACTTGGTAGAGGTCTTGATGCTTCCACTACAAGATGAATGCTAAAGAGAGGTGAGAAGGGCATCAATCAAAATTGATGAAATCTTTAAAAACTGAAATGGGGAAATAGAGGGAACCTTGAATGATCAACAAAGGGTTTCATCTTTCCAACACTTGGTTGCGAAGATGATAAATGAGGCTCTATGGGCACATGTCTTCAAAGTTCGTAGTAGCGCTAGCTACATGCCCTTATTCAGACGTATGGCTTTGACATTGGTCATTCATAGAAAGATGCAATGGAGGGGGAGAAACAGGGTAAGAGCGTGAGAGACGCTGTGGATTTGTTCCGAAGCTCGCTTAAGAACAGTAGGGACGAAGTGAGTAGTTGTTGGATATGAAGGAATGAGAGAACCCTCATCGCGACATTCTAGGTGAGAGAGCACACTCATGTTGAAAAAATGCAACATTGTGAACACAACGCAGAAAACGAAGTTTGGATTAGTGAAGATTCGGCAAAGATATGCGTGAAAGACTAAAAGCTACAAAACAAAGAACACAAGTGTGAGGATCTAGTCTCACCCACATGCATGCGTAAAAATACTCAAGTCAAAGCAATTGATGGAAAATGGACCAACCCAGCTGCAGGCTCTAAAAAAAAACCTGACTAGACCCGGCAGGCATATGAGCTCCTCAATTGTCCGAACGACAAACCCAAAGAAGCAATAGGTGCAAAAACTAAAACTCCACACAACTGAATTGTGAACAAGCAAGGATAACACCACTCAGAAAATGTTCAAGCGGTGGTCACCTAGAAAACTCTCGAGAGCACAAGTGGATGCGCAAGCCAAGGATGTTGCTGTCAAAGTAGCCATCGAGCGCCCTGGCATCCCAGCGACTCGTGGCTATAAGTCCGAAGCTCACAGCAACATACTCATAAACACTCCCCCAAGACCCACGGACGCCAGTCACCACAAGCGAGCAAGGGTAACAGAATGATGACAAAAATAACGCACAACCAAGGACACGAGGCACAGCCTCACAAAAATAGTTGACGGAGAGAAGAAGCAGCAAGAGTGGTGCACGGATCATGTAGGAACACAAGCATTTGCAGAAAGTCCAACATTTTGTGTTGCAAACTTGAACCGCTGCACTGTGCTTTTGTGAGGAAACAGACATCGCCATGTGAAGTATGCTCGAATTAAACATAATGCTCAATGTTGATTTGCTTTGTGCATGTGTAACACATGCCATCATGCTTTGTTATGTGATGTCTTCTCTCATTTTCATAATGGATGGTCATGTAGAAAACAGGCTGGCACACTTGCTGCATGAGACGACACGACTAGATTCTCTCACAAACCCCAGCTCCCAATGCAACATAGTCAGCCTCAATCAAGCTCCGCACTATGCAACCCTACTTGCCACTTTTCCACGAGATAGCCATGCCTCCGACAACGAAGGTGTACCTAGACCGGTTATGTGCATGATGATTGTGGGCATAATCAATGTTAGTGTAACCGTCAATAACCACACATGGCTGCACGCAGAAGCACAAGCCTACGTATGCAGTAGACACGACTTATCAAACAATGCACGGTGCAGCCTCTAAATGGAGTTGACGTGGATGTTTTGAGAAATGTGACAATAAGTTCACAAGAAAAGAAGTATCATTGTCTCCAAGGAAGGATACAATGATTGGGAGGTACGTCAAGACATCGACTAACTCCCCCACATGAGCTAGATGTGATGACACGAGAAGCCTCCGCCGAGGGGGCGTCATAAGCATGGATGTGAGGGGACTATGACCAACAGGTAAGCAGAATGCACCCCCACCAGGCTGATGCACATAAAGTGTTCAATGCTGGCGATCATGCTCACTCTCTGTTCCAAAGAAGACATGAGCGAGACCAAGGTCCTTCATTTTGTATATAGACTGGAAGAGATCCTTTAGAGCGTTGATAGCCCGAGGATCAGGGGACGCGATCAAGAGGTCATCCACATAGACCACGACAATGACAAAGGGTGCAGAGGAGACAGTCACGGATAGAGCTGGATCAAGTGTGTTGTAGTGATTCTCTCCTCACTCTTGGAGCAGAAATATCAAGATTCCAACAATGTGGGATTTTTTTTAGGCCATACAAGGCCTTTTGGAGGTGCCAGACTCTGTCTGTGTTGTCCTTATACCATGGAGGCTGGACGAGATAGATCTCTTCCTTGATATTTCCGTGTAAAAAGGCATTGTTAATGCCCACCTGGTGGAGCTCCCAATCATGCTTAGCCACTTGATTCAACAAGACCTTTGCCATGTTGTAAATGCTTACAAGTACAAAGGTGGTAACAAAGTCCAAGCCGGGCACTTGGAAGAATCCCTCGGCCTTGAGACGGGCCTTGTACCATTCCACTGGGCCATTGGGCACCTCTTTAGTTCACAATACCCGAGGAGCTGATGGGGCCTTATGACCAGGTGTGGGATTCATCTTCTCATAAAACCCTCGATTGTAGCGAGTTCCTTGGGCATAGTCTGTGTCTAGGGTATTGCATCTGCATTGGATTGAGCTTGTTGCATAGTTTGGTTTTGGTACACGTGCCGTGGAGCCACTTGCAAAGAGACAAGTGGTAACCTCAGTGGCTGTAATATCTTGATGAAACTCATCGGCAATGAGAGAATATCCAAGCGCAATATGAGGTTGAACCACAACCGCCGCAACGCCAAGAGCATCAAGATCAAAGGTAGGTGTAGGATGTATGGAGTTAACGACCATCGTGAACTATATGGGCAGATCGCACTGGCCCACATGGGCAAGCCAAGGCAGTGGGGCTGGAAGGCCATAATGAGGTGTAAACTGTAAGGGTCTCAAAGAGCCGCCAGGCACACGAATGAACGGTGACGTAATAGGGGGTTACAAGGGTGCCACTGAATGGTTTGCTGTAGATGGAACCACAACTTGTAACACAGGTGATGGTACTGGCACCAAGAGCGACTCTATAGGAGATAACATAGGTGAAGGAGATAACATGCGATGATGCACATGTAACAAGAGGTGAAGTGGGTGACAATGCAGATGTAGGATGGGGATAAAGCAAATAAGAAAAGGGATAAGGTAGGAGACGACACACATGCAACAAAGGACCAAAAGGTGAAAA
>SZWC01024007.1:15495-16853 GCA_023375785.1 Penium margaritaceum
GGGACAAGAGGATACTGTTGATCATGAAGTTTTTTTACGCGAACAACAACGCCAAGCCCGCGTTCTACGCTTTGGTGTCTGGAGAGGTCAAGCGCAAGTGGACGTGGTTCTACAAGCTTGTGGCAGCAACCTACCCGACCTCCACATAGGTTGGCACCACGGTCATTTCAGACCGCGAGAACAACTTGGCCAACGCCGTGGAGGCCGAACTTCTGGGTGCAACGTACACCTACTACACGTGGCACCTCATGCGGAACGTGCAATCTCGGTGCCAGGGCAGGTCGGGCTCTTTGTTCTGGAACCTCGCCCACATGACAACGCAGGCGGATTGGGATGCATGCCTGGTAGAGATTTGACGGACAGTTCCAAAGGCTGCGGACTACCTGTTGGGTGGAAATAAAGAGCTCAGCATCCCCAAGGAGTAGGCTATACTTGCCTCTACCTCGCAAAGGTCACACCACCAGCAACGCCATGGAGTCCCTCAACGGCAAGCTCATGGAGCTCCGGAAAGTGTACCCGTACTTCTGTTTTTTAACCTTCACGTGTTCGCGCGGAGGCTCTGGCACATTCGCCGCAAGATGGCACATGACGGCGAAGGCAGCGTTGCCCCGGCCCTATACCTGAAGGTGAAAAACAATATCGACTGCAGCCGGGAGTACAGTTTGGACCTCAATGGGGACGAGGCTGGACGTTGGAAAATCTGCACTACAGTGTGTCCAAACGACACTCCACGTGATGTCAACATCAACACCAAAGAGTGCTCGTGCGGCCACTGGCATGAGCATGGGATGTCATGCCCGCATGCCTACAGTCTCCTATTGGAGTATGCCCTCAATCCCGTGGCGTACGTGGACTTTGGCTACCTCAACCCCAGCTACAAACGGATGTAAAATGCTCCTTTCCCCTTGCTGAAGGTGAGGCTTGTGAAGCCGGCTACTCCAAAGTGGGAGCAGCCTTGCCCACATCGCGGGCGCGGGCGTCCACCCACAGTGAGATCGGACAAATACGCCAAGGTGAAAAAGCGACACATTTGTGCCCGCTTTGGGAAGCAAGGCCATGTGCGTCGGTCATGTCCTAATGTGGAGGCCCCAATCTGAGAGTAGACGGCTACCGCATGCATTACAGAGCTAGAGGCAGAGCGTTTCATGAGGGCATCGTGCAGGTCGAACATGGACGTCATGGGGTATTCCGGGAATGAGGGAGAGGATGTCCCCCCTGCTGAAGAGGAGGTAGATTCTAACAAGGAGGGGGAGGAGGAGGATGAGGAGGAGGAGGAGGGGGAGGAGGAGTGGCAGGAGGGGAAGGAGGAGGACGAGGAGGGGGAGGAGGGGGGAAAGAGGGGGGATGGGGGGGGGGGG
>SZWC01024010.1:21050-32063 GCA_023375785.1 Penium margaritaceum
GGGGGGGATCTATTGTCCTGGGCAGAGGTAGAGGGAACCGTGACATCCACCATGCCATTATCTGTGACATCCACCATGACATCAGCCGTGACATCCACCATCACATCAGCCATGACATCCACCATGACATCAGCCATGGTGTCCACCATGACATCAGCCGTGACACCCACCATGACATTAGCCGTGACACCCACCATGACATCAGCCGTGACACCCACCATGACATCAGCCGTGACTGGGAGGGTGGGGGAGGGGGAAGGGCACCTTCCACTCTCTTGCCCAAAAGAAGGGGCACTGGAGGAAGCTCCGACGTATCCGCCATCGTATCCGCCTGCAATTGTGGACAATGGAACGGGACTGGAAGTTGATGCTGCGGAAGCCGTCGAATCTTGGGGAGGCTGTGTATCCATGACCCTCTGAACCCTCCTTCCTCCTCCGGCCGGTGCTGCTGCTGCTGCTGCTGCTCCTGCCGCTGCAGCTGAGGCTGCCGCGGCTGCTTCTGCTGCTGCTGCTGCCGCCGCCGCCAGCACTGCCTAAGCTTCTCTGCTTGTACTCCGGCTGCTGCTGATGCCGTCGCTGCAGCAATTGCATCCGAGACTGCTGCTTCTGCTGCAGCTCCTTACGGTGCAACTCAGCTGGCTGAAATCGAGAAATTCTGAGCCAAGGGGGGCTCGTGTGTGGTGGACAGCGTGCCACGCTGGCGCGCGTCAGAGATAGGTCACAAGCGGCCAATGGCACGATGAAGGTTGAAAACAGACACGTTGGATGATTTTCTCTTCACCATTTTGAGACTAGGTCGTGAGAAGTTCAGCTGGCTAGGTGGCCCGACGACCAGAAGAAACCAGTGGCATGACCCCAACCAATTATTCAAAAGCTCAGTAATTAACGAATGGAATGTGGCAGCTTGGATTCAAATACCTTTAATTTACCTTTCATATATCTTTTACAGGACTAAAAGTCGAGTATAAGTGATACATAAGTGCAAAATTGATTTTGTGGAAATAAATATTATCCAAGAGGAGTACCAAAGATTGTTTCCAAATCGACCCTTTTCTAAATAAAATATTCTAGACTAATTTTTTAATAAATTTTGGTGAGAAGGAATGGTCTCATAATTTTTTAACATCTGTAAAATCCTGGATATCTTCTAGTGACGAACCAAAACCACCAGGTTCACTCTAGATAATTTACTCCCAACTGAATGGTCAAATATTTCCATCTCATATATTACTGTAGCTTACGTGAAATTTCCATTTATTACTTATCATACTACAAGTACTCGAGGCTCACGTTTCAAGGAGCCAAAGCCCGGTAAAAATTTTATGGGTTGTTTTCTAGTTCGACACTAGCCCAAAAAAAATCCTTTTTTCCGGGTTTGAGGCGAAAGGATTGCCGCAATGAAAAATCCATCGCTTCACTCCTCCACTCACAGAACGTCACCAAGATCATATTTCCAGCATAACAATGCCATATGGAACGAGAAGGATTAGGATACATGTTTTCAACCATTCCCTATGACGACCCTGCTCATTTTTTTGTTACAAATCCCGGCCACAATGGCTAAGGCGGCCAGTCATTCGGCCTCCTTGGACTACACTTTATGAGGGCCTCCATTTTGGTTCCATAGTTCGTCGCAAAACCATCCAACGCTGTTACATTGCCATCAAAGCTAGAGCTTCCACAATAGAGTAACAAATTGTCGAATACACTTGGACATTGGATCTAAACATCAACTAACAATATCATATGTCGACAGTCTACGGTAACAAAAAAAAATTGAACCGTTAGCCTAAATGCCGCACGATTGGCGCAAACAACCTGATGGCCAAGAGCAAGAAAACCAAACGCCACCCGGAAGCATCAAGCCGAGAAGCTAAGAGTTAAGAGGAGCTGAGAGCTCCAATGAGGCGCTTGAAAAAAAGAATTTGGCTCGCAATAGAATGCCCTTCGTCAGCCTGACAACCCCGTCGAGTGAGCAAGCAGGCACTCGCAAGCTCAACAAGCCGACCGGGGTGCCTTCGCCCAAGGGAGTGCAAAGGAGAGGTCTCCTCTCCCCCTCACCAAGGGGTAGGGGGAGTCTCTTCCCCACCTCCGCGTCCATTGCACTAGAGCGGAGGAGAGGGACGTACTCCCCCCCCCCCCTTAGCGCTGACGATGCCGAAGGTCAGGAGACGGACAGAATCCTATCGTCTCCCTTTCCCAAGGCGTCGACGGTGTCTATGGGGAGAAGAGGGACAAGAGTCCCTCTCCCCCCCCCCCCCTCTTCCACAGCGCCAAATCTGCCGAAGGGGAGGAGAATGACAGGAGACTCTCTCATCCTCCTCCCATAGCGCTAACAGGGTAGACGGGGAGGAGAGGCACAGACTCCATCCCTCCGCCCTTAAATGTGGCACCGACAGCATTGATGGGCAGGAGAGGTATGGGAGTCCCTCTCCCCCCTCCCCTCTTAAAGCGCGACCAGTGCCTAAAGGTAGGAGAGGGATAAGTGTCCATCTTCCCTTCCCTCCCATGGCGTCGACAGTGTCGTAGGGTAAGAGAGGGACGGACTCTCTCTCCTCCCCCTCCCTTGGCGCTCATGACGTTGAATGGGAGGAGTGGGACGGAAGTCCCTCTTCCCCCCCCCCTCCTCCCCCACTTCCATCATGCCGACGGCACAGAGGGGTGCGAGTGAGGGGAGAGTCTGTCCCCCCTCCGTCTATGGCAAACATGATGCCAAGAGAGAGATGAGAGGAGAGTCCCACACTCCTCCCCCCTCTCGCATGGCGACGTCTACGTCATACAGGCTCGGAGGGGAGCTGCCTCCCACGGCCAGATTGTGGAAGAAGGAGACTGAAAGTAGGGAAGGAAGCTTCCTCCTCCTTCCACTTCTCTCGGAGAAGATGTCCCTCCCAGATGCGTCAAACGTGTAATGAAGGTTCTTTGAAGAGGAAATGACATGCGTTGCATGAATGCAAGTGGGATTTTGTTAGTTCTCATGATTACGGTGAATCAATCAGAGAGGAGTGTTGTCGTGTTGGTCAACTCTCTGCACTGTGTGACATCATATGTTGGATAAACTCTCCATTGTCAACTATGCAAAGGTGATTGGTTGATGGTTAGCATGGACTTCTTAGGGTGACAATGCAGAAATAAATGGTAAGTAACTTTTGTTGTATGCATGGAGTATTTTAGGAGGTATAACTGAAGGATTGTTTCTTCTGTATACCAAGCTTATATAGCCTTTTTAAATCAAAGAACTATTTTCATTTTGGTGTGATAGCATAAATGATAACCTCATTCTTGCATTGAACAAAGCAGGTACCGGTTCCTCGCCCTATTTTCATCGGTTCGGTCCACGAACCGATGAAAATAGGGCGAGGAATCAACACCCTATCATTGCTACTAATTTTAGGGCTTCAACCGGAACCCGCTCAATTTATCCATACTTTGTGATTCTGCTTTGATTCCTCACCTTCGAGGTCACCTACTCGAATCAGCGGAAAATCCAATTAGGACCATTGGACCTCGTGGGGTTTGTATCCCGCGAAGTTAGAGATTGGCGTCCTGGTTTTGCGGGACGGCATCCACCCCATTGATGGGGACTTGTGACGGGAAATAGCAATTCGGATAGTCCTTTTTCGACAGCATATGGTTTGATACATCATTCACTCAGACAAGTCCTCTTTAACCATAGATGGCATCCTTTTTGGGCTGAAGCACGATTTCACGTAATAATCAGATATCACGTCTTCATTTTGGGCATTCATTTTGATTGGGAATTTTGATTCACGGAATGATTCTATAGCATTCGTGGAGGCCTGCCACGTAGGCAATTTGGGAAGTTGATGTCCGGTTAATCAGTGGTTAATCACTCCATAATCGCCCCAAATGCACCCATAAAGTAGCAGATTTGCGCACATGAGCAAGAGCTTACAAAAATATATGCAACAACTGGCCACCTCGCCACCTTCCAAGTGATGCAATAATCACTAGCAGTAACAGGGGGTCACTTCAAGCCCTAGATTGCTATGCAACCCTAAAAGAAAAGTCACCGAACATCGCACAATGCGATGCTCCGCGCCATGTTTTTATATGTTGTATGTAACGCCAATGATGTGGCAGGTGCGGCTTTGACCGGTTTGTGGTTCGGCACGCTACAAATTAATCATGTTGTTTTGGGGTTGTATGTTGTTCTGGAGCTTGTGCCGATCTCTTCCATGTCAGAATGTCACTGCAACTTGCCAGAAACGGTAGTGAAACCAGATTTGTATCGATACATTTATTGAGTTGTCTTTGACTTCGCCATTGGCTGACAAGCAACTACCAGGGGGCTTCAGAAAAAGTCGCATGGCGACCCTCCGTGATGCCCTCCGTAAGGGCGACAAGGACGCGAATTCACGTCACCGTCAACCTCGTATTTTGGTTGCCAAGGGATCCGAGGTGGAATCCCGGTGGTGCATCACTAGCTCAAAAAAAAATTCAAACCTTTCGTGGGTATCCAGATCCGGCAGTGCCGCCGCGGATATACATTTCTCCTAGACATCGCTTAAAACAACTTTTTGTTGTACTAGGGGAGGTTTGACGTCGCACGATACCAAAATATAAAAAAGAGCTGTATGTTGCACGCAAAAGCATGCATATGGTTACATAGTAACATCGTAAACTTTAGGAAACTTCTATGTGTAATTTTTTTTTGTATTTATTTTGCATTAATACACTACAAATTGTTTTTCTCCTAACATTTTGTATGCAAGATCAGTTGTGTTATGTGGAACGGAGCGTAGATGGTGAACAGGTAGAAGTTGCAAGGCAAAACACAATTTAGAATTTGGGACACTTGAGCAATCCATAATTAGCGGTAAGTGTACTTCGTTGACAGGTGTCGAAATGATCAAACATCTATATACAAGTGATGAGTTACGAATGAAGCATAGTCGGGGTCGTTGGGTCGAATGTCGAGCGTTGCGTGCGGAGTCGCGTCGTGAGTGTCGGATTCGAGAAGAGCCGACAAGAAGTCGAGGATCTTTAAGAATCGACGGTGAAGATGCGAAATGCATCTTTCTAGATCTAGATTCATCGAGAGTCGTCGAGAAGTCGACAGAAAGGTTGTGATGCTTCTTTTTGTGGGTTCGCGAGAATGGTCGAAGCTGTCAAAAGGTTCAAGAATATCCACAGGGGGCGGGTAGTTGGCCAGTTTGCCCTTGGCTGCCGGAGTGAATATCGCGGTCTTCGCGACGCGATGGGTTGTTTGTGTAATAACATCAATGCCCACTCAAGAAGATTAAGGACTCGTGTACGGCTGCTACGTAACACTCCCCCCCTTTTTAGTCGCGACGTCCCGGCGCGCGTGTAGTTGTGGCCCAGAGACGGCGGTAGTAGCCGTCGATGAGATGATCGATGTCTCGGAGGTTGTCGTAAGGCTCTCGGCTGTTGTGCGTTGTGTCGTAGCCATGCCACTTGAATAGAATTTCTGTCGTCTTCCCTTGTTGGCAATGGTCGAGGATGTCCTCCATGACTTACTTCGTGTCTTCTTCCACTTGAACGAGAGGCGGAGAAGGGACATCTCTGCCAGAGAATTTCTCTCCGGGGTCTTGGAGAAACCCCAGAGAGACATGGAACACCGGGTGAACTTGCAGAGTGTCGGGGAGTTTGAGTCGCGCAACCACAGGGGTTTGCATGCGCTCGATCTCAAACAGTCCCAACCATCGCGGTTTGAGCTTCAAAATGTCGGATCTTTGGAGCTTGATGTTCGCCGAGTTGAAGAGGAATCGATTGCCAACGGTGAAGATGTCATCGCTGCGATGTTGTTCAGTTGCTCGTTTCATCGTTGCTTGTGTCTTTGCAAGATTTTCCCGTATTTCGTTCCATAGGGTGGTCAAGTCTCGTCGTTGAACGTCGACAGCTGGAATATTACTATGACTTTGGAGTCCGGCTGGTGTGATGGGAAGTTTGCCATACACCACTTCAAATGGAGTTTTTCTTGTTCCGGTGGAAACCTTCCAAATCATATACAATTTTGGCGGTCGGGAATTTTTTGCCCAATCCGTCCCATGAGGTTTTCACACTTTTCAGAGCAGTTTTTCGAACGTCTAATTTGTGCGCATGGTTTGACCGTCGATTTGGAGATGAAACGCCGTCAAAATTTAAATTCTTCATCCGTAGTGATTCATCAGTTCGCGCCAAAAACGGCTCGTAAATCGACCGTCCCTGTTGCTCGCGATGGTTCTTGGTACACTATGTAGCCGACGATGTTGTTTAGAAACAAACGTGATGTTCCTTAATCGGTGACGGTGGTTGTTGTCCCGATGAAGTGGGACATTTGAGAAAACTTGTCGACGTCCACAAGGATGGCGTCATATCCCTCGGGTGTGACTGGTAATCCCGTGACGAAGTCCATAGAGATGTTTGCCCATGGTTCCGTCGGAACAGGGAGCGGCTGCAATAGTCCGGGTGGCCTCGTGCGACGAGATTTCAGTCGCTGACTTGTTTCACATGTTTTGTAGAAGTTGGCTACGTCAGATTGCATCTTGTCCCACTAGTAGTTTTTTGCTAGCTTCTTCAATGTCTTGTCTTCTCCGAAGTATCCACCTGGACCGATGTCGTGGCATTCTTCAAGTAGCATACAACGAAGTTTGTCGTTCGGGGGGACGACCACCTGGCGGGTGAAGCGACGTCGTCGTAGGGTGCGTCAAACTAGAACTTGGTTTTATCATATCTGTCGTGTTGATCGTAACCTCGTGCAAACAATCTCTAGAGGTAAGGGTCTCGCTACAATGATAGGGTTGCCACGTCGGCCATTAAAACTGGTCGGCGGCTGAGTGCGTCCACCGGATTGCTTTTCCCTAGCCGTTAATCGATTTTGTAATCAAACCCGGACTCAATGAACTGCATCCATTGGATTTTACGTAGGCTGAGATTCGGCTTTGTCTTCAAATATTTCAGCGTGTGGTGGTCAGTACGCATGACGCATCGGCGACACTCCATGTCGCAGTGCCACATCTTCAATGCATGCACGACCGCCATCATCTCCTTTTCATGAACCGTGTAGTTGGGTTCCGGTCCTTGCATCTTTCGAGACATGTAGGCAATCGGTTGTTCGCCGTTGCCGTGATCTTGCAGAAGAAACACGCCAATGGCTCGGTCTGTTGCATCTGTAGCTATGACATAGTCGATCGTTAGATTGGATCATCGTTGGGCTGACGCCGAGGTCATATCGGTTTGCAAACTAGTGAACGCCTCGTGTTCGCCGTCTTCCCACCGCCACTCATTCTCCTTTCAAACGAGGTCAAAAAGAGGTGCTGACACTCGCACGTAGTCCCTCACAAATCACCGGTAGCAGTTTCAAAATCGAAGGAAAAGTTGAACTTCTCGAACGTTTGTCGGTGTTTTGCGAATTAGCGAGTGCTGCCACTATTTTCCGATCCATGGTGATCCATCCATTGTTGATGACGTGACCCAAAAACTTGATCGAACGATGACTGAATTCGCATTTCAAGAGTTTTCCGTAAAACATCTCTCTTGTAAAACCGCGATAACGTTTCGGAGATGTCCATCGTACTCCTCCAGACTGCGGTTGTGCACGAGAATGTCGTAGAAGTATACCACGGCAAAATCGTCAAGGTACAGACGGAAGGGTTGTTCGTTACCACCATGAACGTTGCAAGGACGTTTGTGAGTCCAAACAACATAATCGTGAACTCCAAGTGCGTGTAGCGAGTTCGGAATGCTGTCTTCTCAATGTCAGTGGTTGCCACAAGTATCTAGTGATATCCACTGCGTAAGTCAATTTTGCTAAAAATTCGGGCTCCTCGGAGTTGGTCAAAACATTTGTCGGCTCGAGGAAGAGGGTAGCGGTTCTTGATGGTACTGTCGTTCAACGCTCCATAATCCACGCACATTCGCATCTCGCCTGTTTTCTTTTTCATGAATAGTACTGGTGTGTCCTACGGTGACATGGAAGGGCAGATGAACCCCTGACCAAGCATCTTGTCCAGTTGCTTTTTCTACTCGGTCAATTTGTGATCCCTCATCCGATGGGCCCCTTGAACGATAGGTGTGTTGCCCGGCTTCAGTTTGATGCGATGGTTCATGTCTCACTGAGGAGGTGAAGTCTTCGGGAGTTCGTCAGGGAAGACATTTGCAAACTCCTGGATGAGTGGTGCAAACTCTTGAGGTACCATCGCGAACTATGTCGAGGCTGTTGAGGTTGATGAGGCCGATGATGAGTCAGCTGGTGCCACTTTCACTTCTCCCATTGGCTCGAGATGTATGAGCCATGCACAAGCTCCTCTTCGTATACAGTGATTGGCCACGTTGAGTGGTATCCACTGCACCGGTTGTCGTTGTTCAGCTTCCACGATTTCCTTTGCTACTTCCACCTCTGTTGCTTCCGTTGTTGGCTTCCGTCCCGTACGCGAAAGTTATAGTTTGATGTCGTGTATCCCCACGTAGACGTCACCGTTGTTCCAGTCGACCTACAAATTTTGCCAGTACAGGAAATCTCGTCCAAGGATAACTTTGTGGTCGCTCACTGGACAAGACCACCAGACCGTTCATCCCAAAGATCTCCCACTTGTAGTCGTAGTAGTTCTCGGAGTCTCTATATTTGTAGTCTCTTGTCAATGTTTTTTTCCTTCAAACACCCCTGGTTCGGACTGCAAACCCAACTTGCAAACCATGTTGTTGCTTACAAAGCTATGTAAAGCTCCTCCATCAAATAGTGCTGGTACCGTTCTACGGCTTCTACATCCTCGAGGGTGAACCTTTTCCAGTATCGCCGGTTGGTCGTCCTCGTACCCCTCGTCAAACTTTGCAATCTCAGAAATTCTCTGCCAAAATGTAGGCCGTTCTAATGGACGATCGTTCAGCACGGATCGTTCCTAGCGGACAAGAGTTTTGCCTGTCCTTTACCGTTTCCCGACTCATTTTTTTGCGACTCCCCCCCCCCTTTGGCCTGCTGCTTGCACCGACAGTTTCGAGCTATGTGCCCGACTTTTCCGTAGTTGTAGCAAGTTCGCGTATCTCACTGGTCGACGGCGTCTACTTCCATCAGAGTTGAGGGATCCATTGACAAGTTTTTCCATTCTCACGATAATTGTGGTTAGGAGGTCGCCAGCCGTAGGATTCCTATATTCGACCGTTGTAGTCGGTGTTGTCGATCCTTTCTGCTGCTACGATCATCCACGACAAGTCCTTTTGGATGTCGGAAATGGCGATCGCTCGTAGGATATCCCGCTTGAGGCCATTGATGTAGTGGAAATAGAGTTCGTCGGGGGCGATGTCTACTCCGGTGATGATCTTACAGAATTTCCCCTTGTGATGTGTCACGCTGGACTATTGACGTAGATGTTGCAGCTTGTACCATGCGTTGGAATTCTCGTTCATTCGTCCAAAGCGTGCGAGTATTGCGCGCGAGAATTCGTCCCTGTCGTTTGGTGGCGTCAGCGCGTCTTGCCACTGTGGGTTGATGTGCTCCAAGGGTAGAACGCCTGCGGTCGGTGATGTAAGACGGGCGCCGTGAGTCGTTGATGATGCTTCGCCGGTCTCCTACTGCCGTTGGATGGTCCTTAGGTCACACCACCAACTTAACGCCGTGCCACGCAAAAACGCGGACCGTTGGTCCTTTTGAGTTTGCATGATCAAATAGTTCTAGTGGAGCCCGATGAATTTTGGGTTCGCTTGAGAGTTGGGAATTTCTCTCGACGAGCACCACTTCACATGCGCTTGCGTTGCGAAGAGCCTCCATTGCGACGTGGAGTTGTTGGAGTAGGTGGTTGTTGATTCCTTCGAGTGCGGAGATCCCGTTCGCCAGTTCCTCGTTGATCTGTGCCTATCGTCGTGTGCCTTCTGTCATCCCTGCTATCGTCGTCTAGGCTTTCGATAGGGACGGCTGGTTTACCGGATTGGTCGCCGAAGTCGTAGGGGTAGTTCCAGCTACCGCGAAGCCTGCCACACCAGTGTTCCTTGTTGCTTTGGGGTTTGCGTGCATCAGCACGTTCTGCTACTCCATTGCCGAAGTCGTCGCCGAAGACCCGCTGCTGGTCGCCGGTTGCGCTCGCTCGTCTCACGTCGTAGCCGCGAAGTCGGCGAAGTCTTGACGTGTGAGATGTGCTGAATACTTGTGCGAGGTAGTCCTCTGGATGGGTGAAGTAGTCAGATGCCTCTCCAGCACCGCTACGCTCTAATGCTAAGTGTTATGCTGAACGGAGTGTAGATGGTGAAGAAGTAGAAGTTGCGAGGCAAAACACAATTTAGAATTTGGGACATTTTTGCAATTTATAATTAGCGACAAGTGTACTTCGATGACAAGTGTTGAAATGATCGAACATGTATATATATATATATATTTATATATATGTGTATATATATAAGTGATGAGTTACGAATGAAGCATAGTGGGGGTTGTTGCGTCAAACGTCAAGCATTGCGTGCGAAGTCGCGTCGTGAGTGGTCAGATTCAAGAAGGGCCGCCGAGAAGTTGGTGGTCTTCGAGAATTGATGGTGAAGATGTGCAATGCATCTTTATAAATCCATATTCGCGGATAGTCATGGAGAAGTCAACTGAAAGGTCGTGATACTTCTGTTCGTAGGTTCGCGAGAATGGTCGAAGCTGTGAGAAGGTTCGGGAATATCCACTGGGGGCGGGGGAGTTTGCCGTCGGAGTGAATATCGCGGTCCTCGCGACGCGATGGTTGTTTGTGTAGTAACAGGAGTGCCCACTCGAGAAGATTACGGACTGGTGTACGTGTGTTACGTAACATGTTGTTTGGCTAGTCTAGCCAAACAACTGACTTGAGTGGAGGGGAAGCTTGGCCAAGCTACCTGTTCAATCCGTTTCACAAAGCGTACTTTCCGTTATCTAGCTGACTCGCTTTGCTTGTTCGATTTTGTTCCGTTCCTTCTTAAGCGAAAAACCCAATTTTGGACGTGGAAGAACAGCCGTTTTCGTCCGATTCCTGGCAGGGCTCAAAGTCCAAGGAGCGATGCAGAAAGTGGAAAAAATATTGAATCCTGAAAGCATGGCTGCGTAATTAT
>SZWC01024011.1:8440-21252 GCA_023375785.1 Penium margaritaceum
GCGTGCCGACTGCAGCATACATGAGGCTTCCAACAGCTGCTTGGTACGGCACTACTTCCATGCGACTGCTCTCTTGCATGCCGCGGGGAGTCTACGTCATGCTCAGCTTTGCTCCCACTTCCAGTGGTGTTGTTGCTTTGCGCGCTCCTGCCATGTTGAAGCGCTTGATGATGTCACTCACATACGTGCTCTGCGACAACTCCAAAGTCTGCTGCTGCCGGTCGCGCTTGACCTGAAGGCCAAGGTGGTCACTGAGCTCTCCCATGTCTTTCATGTCAAACCTGGCAGCAAGGGACTCCTTCACATCGTCGAAAAGAGACTTCGAGTCAGATGCAATGAGCAGATCATCAACATAGAGCGAGATGATGATCTGGTTTTCCTCTTGTGTGCGCCCATAGATAGCATGGTCTGCTTCACTGCGCACAAAGCCAAGGCAAGCTAGCTGCTCATCCATCATGTGGTACCATGCTCGCGGGGCTTGCTTCAGGCCGTAGAGGGCCTTCACAAGCTTGCACACCAAACCTTCCTTCCCTTCCACGACATAGCCCTCCGGGTGCTCCATTCACACATCCTCCTCCAGGTCACCATTTAACATTGCACACGTCACATCCATTTGGTGCACCTCCCTGTCCATAGCAGCAAGAGCGGGGTCGCTCGGATAGATGGGAACATATCAACAAGTGCAAATGTCTCATTGTAATGCACACCCTCATTCTGCACATACCCCTTTGCAAAAAGCCGTGCTTTGTACATGAGCACCTTACCATCCGCACCACGCTTGCACCTGAAGATCCACCAGCATCCGATCACCCGGCTGCCACATGGAGCCTCCTCGAGAGTCCAGGTGCCATTCTTCATGAGCGCACCATACTCCTCATCTGCTGCACCACGCCAATCTGCTCCCTTGGCGCTTTGCATGGCTTCAACAAATGTGGTTGGGTCATCGGTGACTGTGGGGAAGAGAAGCTTGAGGTCAGATGACTCGTTGGTGGTAGAATGGTACACAAGTTCACCAGCTCCTTCAGTGGCCTCTGTTTGTTTGCGAGGCGCTCAGATCGCCTCAATGGCTCCCCAGTGTCCTTTGCACGTTTGTTGAGGTGTGCGGACCGTCGTGGCAGCTCCTTTGCATTGCTTTGCAGTTCCTCCTTATCAGATTCCGCTGCCAGCTCCTTCTCCTTCTCAGCTCCCTCCACCTCCTTGTTGTCGCCGCTGTCACCGCCATCCTCTGCGCCGCCCTCTTCTGCTACCGGTACTTCTCCCACTTCTGGTACAAGTGTGGGAGCAAGCAAAACTGCCGACATAGGGCTCCAAGTCCAGCCCTTCACTTCCTCTTCGGAGACCACATCACGGCTGCGGATGATCTTGCGTGGGGCGAGGTTGTAGAGACGATATCCCATGGTATCATAGCCGAGGAAGGCGGCCTTCTCCGACTTTGCGACCAGCTTGTTACGGCAGCTGGTAGGCACGTGCACGAATGCGCCACACCCGAAGACTTTCAGGTACATCACTGTTGGCTTCTTTCCTGTCGATGCCTCCTCCAGTGTCATCAGCAGCACGCTGTGCGTAGGGCTTCGGTTTTTCATGTACACGGCGGTATTGACCGCTTCTGCCCACAAGGTTGGCGGGAGCCCCATGTCTTGGCGCATAGTGCAAACACGCTCCATGAGCATGTGGTTCGCACATTGAGCCACGCCATTCAGCTGCGGTGTTCCAGGTGGGGTGACCTCGTGCTTGATCCCACGACGCTTGAGGAAGGTCCGGAAGTCGTTGGAGAGGTACTCTCCTCCACAATTGGTGCGAAGCCCCTTCAACCACCTGCTACTCTCATTCTGTGCAGCAGCAATCCACACCTTGAAAGCATCAAAGCACTCATCCTTTCCAGCCAGGAAGGACACCCACGTCTTCCTCGACTTGTCATCAATGAACTTGACAAAGTACAACTTGCCGAACAAGGATTGTGATAGCATGCAACCGCACAAATCAGAGTGAACAAGTGAGAGAAGCTCAGCCGCCCCCTTCCATTCCCTCGTGAAAGGAGCACGGGCTTGCTTCCCTTTAATGCAGCTCTCACAAGCCAATGCACTAGGCTACTTCACCCCCTTGAGCACTAGGTCGCGGACCATCTGCTGCATGGAGATGATGGCGCAAAAGCCGAGGTGACCGAGCCAGTGGTGCCACAGGCCGATGTTGTGTTTTCCCTCTCTTGCCGCCAATGCTGAGTTGGCTTCCTTCTCCGACGCCACGTAGAGGCGGTGGACGGTCCTCCTTTTTTGCTTTGGCAAGGACACGGCCTGCACCGGCAGTGATGGTGCAGCCACCATTATCAAAACAAACTTGCATGCCTTCGGAGATGAGAGATGAGACAGAGAGGAGGTTAGCTACAAACCCCAGAACATGGAGCACCCCCTTCACATGACGTTCCACCTGCTTAACTTCAACGGAAGCATAAAGGACAATCTCACCCTCCCCAACCACCATTTGTACATGGTTGTCCCCCATGTACACCCGACGAGGCTCAATGACGGTGTAGACAACGAACCACTCCCGGCGACACGTCATGTGTCGCGTGGCTCCCGAGTTGATGATCCAGAACAGGGCGGTGTTGTCGGAGACGTGCACCCTCGGATGGTTGTCACGAATCCACTCTTCCAATCTGCGGCATTCGCAAAAGCGTCGGACTGTTTTCCCGCTCCCACTCCAGCCGCAAGGTTCTCCTTCTTCTTCCGGTATCGCGCGCCCAATGGCCCGGCTTCTTGCAGTATTTGCAGTTCCACTTCTTCTTCCCTCCTCCGCCGTTGCTCCTGGTTGATGTAGCACTGCCCCCATGACCAAAGTTGATGATGATAACGACGTCGAGTCCGCTTTCACCTTCCTCTCCCTTGCGCCGCTCCTCCTCCACATCATTGCGGGAGAGATTGTCGCCACGTTGGTCCAGGGCAACAATGAGAGCACTGTAGCTGCTAGGAAGGCTAGAGAGGATGGTTAGCATGAGCACACACTCCTTGACAGGGTCCTCAATCGCGGCAATCTGGTCACAAAGAGAATTCACCATGTTGATGTAGTCAATCATGGATCCGGACTCATCCATCTTCACAATGTGAAAGCGACGACGCAGCTGCATGTTGATGGGGATTAACTTGGAAGCATAAGTGGACTCAAGCTTTTTCCAAACCTCCATTGGCGTGAGGATGCCACGGATGAGGAGTTGCTACCGTTCGGCGAGGTGGAGGTAGATGGTTGCGAGGGCGTGGTCACCCTTCTTGCCGTAGGTACGGGCCTCGACAGGGGCTAGGGAGCTTTCTTCTGGTTTCTTCTCAGTCTCATCCACCTAGTTCTAGAGACCATTCTCCATCAGCAGCATCTTCATGTTGTTGCTCCAGTTGAAGAAGTTCTTGCCTTCGAACTTGGCGATGTTGACGCCGGCCACCACAGAAGCGGATGTCGCCATGGTAGTGCAACGTTCAGTCCACAAACGGCTCTCTCACACAACAGGGTGCAAGGAATGCCTCAAGGATGAGACAAGGCCTTGTTCTAGCTCTGATACCACTCATGAAAACTGGGGCAGCCCTCAGGGAGGTGATCAGGCTCACCAAGAGCCGCCTAGGCAGGACCAACTGTTTGTGAGAGGGGGTTGCAGGTTGCACAGAAAGAAATTACGGAAGTAAGTGTAGGTTTGCAGAGGACACGAGTGTCTCAATCGACTCTTGAGTGAGATATTACATTGGCACAGCTTTCTTACAAGCTTTTATATGTCTCATGTGGCCTAGGGAGCACTGAGATACACCTCGTCAAAGTCTACCCTCTAGCACACTCTCCTAGCCTAGCGGGATGAGCGGCAATCACCTTGTCACACAAGAGAATTATGTCTCACACCACTTGGACGACCATCAATCGTGGTCTGCACCTTCCTTGAAGTCTCTTGGAGGTCCTCCAGCCGCCTTTTCTCCTTTAAGGCCGTTCTCAGCTGTCCTGGCCAATAATTTTGCCGCCTTTTGAGCTCAAAGTGCTCAGGTCGTCACTTGAACCCGACCCATGATCTCCAAACTTTTGGAAATCTATATCTCACTCAAACGGACTCCGTATCAAGTTCCGTAAAGTGCGTTCAAACTTGTGAAACATCCTCTTTGCAACTGTCCTGCTGAATGAGTTTCATTGAGAAACCTGTTTTTGTCACTTTCTCGCACTCTCATATCCATCATGGGGCTAGTGTCTTAGTGCACTATTCTCAGTTCCACACAAAGGTACCCTGATCATGCACTCAGTGCGTGACTTCAACCTGTAAAGAAAACTGGACCCCGACCACTGTGCGAGGGTTCAGTATGTGGGGCTAGTGTCTGAGGGAAGTACGCTCGTTCCCCACACCAAAGTACACTGATCATGCACTTAGTGCGTGATTTCATCTTTAATTGAAAACTGGACCCCAACCCCTATGGGGGGGCCCTGTGCGCGGGGCTAGTGTATGAGTGCAGTACACACGTTCCCCACACAAGAGTACACTAATCACGCACTCAGTGCGTGATTTAATCCTCTGTGGAAAACTGGATCTTCTCCCCTATTTGGGGGTCCAGTGCTTGGGGCTAGTATATGAGGGCAATGCGCTCGTTTCCCACACAAAAATACACTGATCACGCACTCAGTGCGTGATTTTTTCCTACATGGAAAGCTGTATCCCCTCCTTTACGGGGGGGTCTAGTGCGTGGGGCTAGTGTATGAGGGAAGTGTGCTTGTTCTCCACACAAAAGTACACTAATTACACACTCACAGTGTGATTTCATCCTATATGGAAAACTGGACCCCCACCCCTATGGGGGGGACCAGTGTGTGGGGCTAGTATATGAGTGTTGTGCGCTCGTTCCTTACACAAGAGTATACCGATCACACACTCAGTGCGTGATTTTGTCCTCTATGGAAAACTGGACCTCCTCCCTTGTGGGGGGTCCAGTGTCTGGGGCTAGTGTATGAGTGTAGTGCGCTCGTTCCCCACAAAAAATACACTGATCACGCACTCAGTGTGTGATTTTGTTCTATATGGAAAACTGGACCCGTCCTTTATGGGGGGTCCAGTGTGTGGGGCTAGTGTATGAGGGCACTGCGCTTGTTCCCCACACAAGAGTACACTGATCACGCACTCAGTGTGTGATTTCTTCCTCTGTGTAAAACTGGACCTCCTCCCCTATGGGGGGGGGTCCAGTGCGTTGGGCTAGTGTATGAGGATAGTGTGCTCGTGCCCCACACAAAAATACACTGATCATGCACTCAGTGCGTGATTTTGTCCTATATGGAAAACTAGACCTCCTCCCTTGTGGGGGGGTCCAGTGCGTGGAGCTAGTGTATGAGGGAAGTGTGCTTGTTTCCCACACAAAAGTACACTGATTACACACTCAGTGTGTGATTTTATCATACATGGAAAACTTGGAACCCCACCCCTATGGGGGTGTCCAATGTGAAGGGCTAGTGTATGAGTGCAGTACGCTCGTTCCCCCTTCAAAAGTAAACTGATCATGCACTCAGTGTGATTTCATCCTACATGGAAAACTAGATCCCCACCTCTATGGGGGAGTCCAGTGCATGGGGCTAGTGTATGAGGGCCATGCGCCCATTCCCCACACTAAAAAACACTGATCATGCACTCAGTGCGTGATTTTTTCCTACATGGAAAACTGGACCTCCTGCCTTATGGGGGAGTCCAGTGCGTGGGGCTAGTGTATTAGGGAAGTGTGCTCGTTCCCCAAACAAAAGTACATTGATCACGCACTCAGTGCGTGATTTTGTCCTCTATGGAAAACTGGAACCCCGCCCCTATGGGGGGGAGGTACCGTACATAGGGCTAGTGTATGAGGGCAGTGCGCTTGTTCCCCATACAAAAATACACTAATGATGCACTCAGTGCGTGATTTTGTCCTAAGTGGAAAACTAAACCCCCACCCCTATGGGGCGATCATGTACATGGGGCTAGTGTATGTACATACTCGATGTGTATGTACACAAACTTTAGTATAGTAGAATTTCAGTGCCCTTGCATGGTGCGAGCGCACTCAAAACCCAGCGCATGATTGGCTCCGATCAACCATATATGCGAAAAGTAAACATAGGTGACAATCATGTGCAGATGGCGGTGGGAGAGGGTGAGATTATATTATGTCCTGGGAAAGCACGCAGAGCATCATTTGAAGGGGGTGCTCCATGTTCCGAGGTTGGAAGCTGACCTCCTCTCTGTTTCATCTTGCATCTTCCAAGGCCTATAGGTTGGCTTTGAGAATGGCGGCTGCACCATCTCAGTGTTGACATAGTATGTTACTTGCCATGAGTGCCATTGATCGTACTCCCTGGTTCAACCACTGAGGAATGGTCAAACACTGATCTTACTTCATAACTAGATATCTTGGATTTTTCCATGCAAGATCAAAATTTTAATTCCTCGATTTGAGTGAGTATGTAGAAAGTTTGCCCTACCCAACGTTTGGGTGGTGAGGCGGATGGTATCTAGTATCCGTCCCGGGTGACGGGATACTCCACCGCTGGTGGTCCATGTTCAGCTCCGACTTCCTCCATAGACCCCAAAGCCCTAGAGTAAGCTACCAAGGAAGTCCCCTGGACTAGGGTGAGCCGCCCTTTGATTCGTCAATCAAGAAAGGCGCTCTGACGAGCCGTTGTCGGCTTGTCTCGGCAAGGGCTCGCGTCAGCGGCAGCCAGAGGCGGATCCACCAAGGGTAGCTTTGATGGGTGTAGCAGGGACTCTACTACACCAATTTGGGTGTTATTGGATGCGCTGGAAAGCTTAAGAATCTAACGTAAACTCATTATGACGAGTAAAAAAACGTGTTTTGATTCAGTTCTACTGAATGCAGGGTGTTCTACCAACCCCTATCCTTGATCCCTGTGCTGCACACTCTTTACCATTGATGTCCATTGGCTGCCCAAAACATTGGTAGCGTGCATCAATGAGAACTAGGCATCCTTGAGGGTGTCTCTCCACCCACTAGTGCCAATAAAGGGTTATAGGCCCACGTGCGTAGAAGGACGCTAGCTCTACAACTCTCACACTACCACCGTGCGCCATGGCAACGACCGAGCCGTGGCCCCTTGGCCTTGTTACGCTGTCTGACCTCTATCATCTTTTCGTGGCATCAAAGATGGGAGATGCCTAAGCAGCAGCTACAAGAGATGAAGGCAATGACATTGGCTTGTGCCATCGTCGGCTTGGAAACCTTGGCTTTGGCGCCATCATCTCCATACAGCAGATGGTACACAACATGCAGCTAAAGGAGGTGAAGTAGCCCTATGTGTCGGCTTACAAGAGCTGCATCAAAGGGAAGCAAGCCCTCTCTCCATTCTCTAAGGAGGGGAAGGCGGCAGCTGAGCTTCTCTCCTTTGTGCAGTCTGACGTGTGAGGTCCCACACCATCACAGTCCTTGTCCGGCAAGCTCTATTTTCTCATGTTCATTGATGACAATTCGCAAAAGACATGGGTGCTCTTTCTGTCAAAGAAGGATGAGTGTTTTGACGCATTCAAGGCATGGTTGGCTGTTGAACAACATGAAAATGGAAGGCATATGAAAGTGCTTTGCACCGATCGCTGTGGCGAGTACATCTCCGATGACTTCCCTCAATTCTTCAAGAACTGCGGGATCCAACATGAGTTGACGCCACCCGCAAAACCGTAGCTGAGTTGTGAGGCTAAACATGCCGACCACATGCTCATGGAGTGTGTCTGCAGCATTCTGAAGGATGCAGAGCTCCTGCCAACATTCTGGGGAGAGGCAGTCAACACTGCCGTGCACCTGAACAACTAGAGCCGGACACGCGCCATGTAGCTAATGATGCAGGAGGAGGCATAGACGGGAAAAAAGCCAGCTGTCATGCACCTTTTTGTATTCGAGTGTGGCGCATTTGTCCATGTACCTTCTGCTAATCCCAACAAGCTGCCAAAGGTGTGAAGGCTACCTTCCTCGGGCATGACACCATGGGATACTGGCTGTACAACCTTGCTGCATGCAAGATTGTCCATAGACGTGACATTGTATTCAAGGATTATGTGAAGGGTTGAACATGGAGCCCTGTGAAAGTAGTCACGGTTGCACCGGCTCTTGAGCCAGTGGGAGCCAAAGAGCCAGCAGCTGAGGGGAGCATGCAGAAGGTAGAAGAGGCAGGGGAGCAGAGGAAGCTGAGGAGGCAAAGCAGCCAGCAACCAAAGCAGAAAAGGAGGAGCAGCCGAGCAAGAAGTAACAGCTGCTGCAGAGGTCCGCACACCTCAACCATGGTGCAGATGGTCCTCTGGAGCCCCTGTGGCGATCTGAGCACCTTGCAAGCAAACAAGAACTGACGGAGGAGCTGCTGAATCTGTGCAGTTTTTCATCTTCACAGGAGTCTTCTCACCTTTAGCTCTTCTTCCTCACCATTGCCGACAGCCCGATGACATTCAGCAAAGCCATGCCCAGTGACGATGTTGTAGATTGGCGTGGCGCAGCAGAGAAGGAGTATAAGGCACTCATAAAGAACAAGACCAGGACACTCAAGAAAGCTCCACGTGGCAGCTCGGTCGTCAGCTGCAGGTGGATCTGCCGGCATAAGCACAGTGCGAATGGTAAGGTACTCAGGTACAAAGCATGGCTGGTTACGAAGAGGTGTGTGCAGACTGAGGGTGCGGACTACAATGAGACATTTGAATCCGTTGCAATGTTCCCCTCCATCCGTGCAATCCTTGGTCTTGCGACTGCCATGGACTTGGAGGTGTTTCAAATGGATGTTATGTGTGCATTTCTGAATGTTGACCTTGAGGAGTACATATACATGGACCAGCCAGAGGGGTATGTGGTGGAAGGGTAGGAGGATCATATGTGCGAGCTTGTGAAGACACTCTACAGCCTGAAGCAAGCACCGCGTGCATGGTACCACAAGATTGATGAGGAGCTGACTAGCCTTGGTTTTGTGCATAGCAAGGCAGATCATGCGGTCTATGGATGCACACAGGATGAAAGTCAGTTCATTATCCTGCTTTATGTTAATGACTTTCTTATTGCCTCTGACTCAAAATCTCTCCTNAGGACATGGGAGGTTGACAAGCATGTGTTGCGCTACCTCAACAGCAGCAACACCCTTAACCTCACCTTCAACGACAACAACAGCCCCACCCTCATCAGCTTAAGCGGCACAGATTGGAGCGGGGATCCGGACACAAGGAGATCGACTAGTGGTTTTGGTTTTCTTGCTTGGAGGAGCAGCAATCAGTTGGAGGAGCAAGAAGCATAAGTGCGTCGCTCTCTCTTCCACTGAGGTAGAATACATTGCTTTGAGTGAAGTAGCAAAGGAAGCAGTGTGGCTGGGTGAGCTGCTGGGAAGACCTGGGCAGCTGCAGAAAACTGCAACGACCATCTACTGTGACAACATGAGCAACATCGTGCTCACAAAGAACACAGAGTTCCACCCCCGGACCAAGCACATCAACCCGCGCTACTACTTCATCCCCGAGCTCGTGGCAAAGGAGGTGGTGCACATCAACGTCTATCCCTTAAGCATTATGCTGGCAGATTTCCTAACTAAGCCGCTAGTAGCACAACACTTTCAGTAGCTGAGGGCACAGTGTAGAATTTTGTGATTTTTAGTCTTGCAAAGTGGGTGAATGATGGATATAGGGTGCCAAAAAGTGACCAAAGTGGATTGCCCGATGAAAACCATAAGGCATAAGAGATGCATAGAAGACGTCTTTTTAGTTTTGTAGCAATTTATGAAACTCGATTCCGAGTCCGTTTGAGGGAGATGGATTTTCCAGGTTTGGTAGCAGTGGGTCTGGTTTAAGTGACAGCTCGAGCACTTCCAGCACCAATGGCGGCAATGATTACTGGGCAGAGAGACTTAGAGTGGCCTTCAAGGTAGAAAGGTGGCAGGAGGACCTCCAGGGAGCTTCAAAGAAGGCCCCCATCAAGATCATTGGTTTTGCACATGGCAGGGGTGGTGATTCTGTTATGTGAAACAGTGAGTCATCTTGCTAGGCTGGGAGTGTGCTAGGAGGTGAACTTTCACCGGGTGGTGATTCCACCTCCATGCTCCAAATGTAGCGTACTTAGACTTGTGAGAAAGCTATGCTATTGCACCTTCTCATATTCGAGTCAAACCAGCCATTTGCGCTCTCAACCCAAATTCACACGTATTCATACTTCTCTCTCTTTAACCTGCAACTTATCTCTTACACAAAGTTATCCTTGCCTAGCAGCTCTTGGTGAGCCTGATCACCTCCCTGGGGGCTGCCTCATTTTCTATCACTTCAAAAGGATCTGTGCCTCCAAAGAGTCATTTTGCACAGAAGGAAAGGCACTAGAACAATTGGGCATTATATGAGCTACTAAGCGTTATTGTGGTGTGTGTGTGACCCGCACTTTTGCAAGTGTAACCAATGCTACGCTTGGCCAAATTCCACATGGAATGGTATGTTGACAAGCTCCAAATTAGCATTATATCTTTTTAAATCATGTGCATGTTCAAAACCATATGAAGAATCACTTTATTCACGTTGCAAGAGTGGCTATCTCTCTATCTGTACTCACATAGCATGAGGCAATGAGAAATCTCATGATTAATCTCATGTTTGTCTAAGAAGAAGAAGTAAACCACAAAGGCTTGGCCTCTTTNTTCTATCACTTCAAAAGGATCTGTGCCTCCAAAGAGTCATTTTGCACAGAAGGAAAGGCACTAGAACAATTGGGCATTATATGAGCTACTAAGCGTTATTGTGGTGTGTGTGTGACCCGCACTTTTGCAAGTGTAACCAATGCTACGCTTGGCCAAATTCCACATGGAATGGTATGTTGACAAGCTCCAAATCAGCATGATATCTTTTTAAATCATGTGCACGTTCAAAACCATATGAAGAATCACTTTATTCACGTTGCAAGAGTGGCTATCTCTCTATCTGTACTCACATAGCATGAGGCAATGAGAAATCTCATGATTAATCTCATGTTTGTCTAAGAAGAAGAAGTAAACCACAAAGGCTTGGCCTCTTTGCCCTCTAACCTTGTCCAAAACGAGGTACGCAGACCCTCTTGAGGAGGTGAAGGACCATTCGCCCTCTGAAGCCCATCTTCCCTTCTTCTCCTTTGCAAGGTTTCCTTTCCCTAATTCATCCTATTGTGCTGTGGGTGACATCGTGACATGACCACGTGGTTGTGGTGGTCCGTGACGACATTCATACCCTTTTTGTCAGTGGAATCATACAACGATGGTAGGTAAAGCTGTGAAGAGTTGTCCCTCCATAGAAGCAAGTCCTTCAAGTAGCCCATGTCTCGTACAAGATGTTCTACAAGTCCGTACAGGTTGTGACCTAGCTGATATGCAAAATCACAGAATAATTGCGACAACATCTTCAGCTACTTATCACAAATAGATTGTAGTTCGGTGGAAAAGAAAGAAGGCTGTATGCACGACCACCTCATTGTGCTGTAGGTGGCAGCGTACCATGCCACATGGTTGTGCTGGTCCGTGGCAGCATTTAGTTGAACGAAACTCTTTTCCAGAGACTGCTGTATTGGAGGTCAGTCGTGATGCACATGTGAACAAAGGATAAAGTGCAGGCTCTCCAGACTAGGGAGCAGATAGCATGGACTGCATTTGTTTCTTCTGCATATAGATGACTATCATTGATGTAAAACATCAGTCCACAGTTTATCGTTGGTGTGAAGTGAATGCAGTAGAGCAAAGATCTTTCACCTAGGGAGAGACTTATTGTGGCACCTGGCAATAAGCAAGAACTCTCCGTAGAAAATCATATCATAAGAAAAAGAAAGAAATCCTGATGGCTCATGTCTCCTCTTTCAACGATGGACTAGATTTGCCTCACAGATAACACGGCAGGTCGTGTTGCATGTAGCACTCTCATCCAATGCAGATGCATAATTGTGCCATCTGGCAAATTCATCAACCTCTCTCCAGCACTCTTTCAACTTGGCTGCCATCCACACCAGTGACGTATCTTCAACTTGAGGCTCGATGGTGTTCTTATCCTCCTCCTGCATTGCTTTCCAGGGAACAAAAAGTGGAGAAATCGTTGCAAAAGAAAACATGGCTTGGATCAACACATGAAAGAAGCCCAAAAGATGAGCAATGGTTGCCCGCTGGTTGCAAGCGAGCTTGGTGCTCGTTCTAATGAAAAGAAGAAAAAAAAAAAAAAAAAAAAAAAAAAGAAAAAAAAAAAAAAAAAAAAAAAAAAAAAAAAAGAAAAAGAAAAAAAGAAAAGAAAAGAAAGAAAAGAAAAGAAAAAAAGAAAAAAAAAAAAAGAAAAAAAAGATGGCCCTCTTATTGTTCCGTGGTGAGCCCAGCGTGTTAGTTTAGGGGCAAGTACCGGCAACTTCACACCACTTCATGCACCACGTGCGTGCATGCACCTGCGGGTTCCTGGATGGGAAGAGAGGTTGGTTGGGGGCGGACATTCAGGAAAGAGCCCCAGTAGGCGCATAGGCAGGTGCGTGCGTGTGTACCCGTGTGCGTGTGCATATGGCAGGAGGGGCAAATGAGAATACACGTGCAGGGGGGCACGGGTAGGTGACTTAGTGGGAGCATATCAGCATGTGTTTGGGCAAGTGAATTGGCTGAGGGGTATGCAAGGAGGCATCTGGGTGTATAGAGGGGGAGCTGAGTGCGGGTGGGTGAGTGCAGGTGGGCAAGGTTTAGCGGGCAGGTGCACGTTTCATTGACAATGCATATGGGTGCCTGCGTACATGTGGACTCGCGTGCGGGAGGTAGTGTTAATCACGTACACAAATGCGTACTTTGAAGTTCATTCGATTGAGATAGCTTGCACGCCCTTACCCCCCCCCCCC
>SZWC01024012.1:5835-38671 GCA_023375785.1 Penium margaritaceum
CTTTTCCTTTTGAAAAGGTGAACGTTATGCAACAACGGACAAGCCATGATGCCATTTGGGATGTGTTGCAAAGTCCCCAAGTATCAGGGAGCTATCAAGGCCACACGCAATGGTTGGGAGAGCTGTAACCGTTATGCGTGTTGTGTTCACACTCACGGTGAGCCTTGGGCTTCAAGCTCATGCACTTGAGGACACATGCATCTGCAAGATGAGTTGGTGGCGGCAACCGATGCAAAGGCTCTACCTCCAGGAGAAGACACAGTCAACTCGAGCAGGCCTAACAACTCAATAGAAGCTTGCCATGTTCAAGCGAGCACATTTGACTGCGGCTTGTGTGGTATGTGTCTATTCACAAGCACCCGAATCTTCAAGAAGCACCCTGATATCCTTGGAACCCCCGACTTCTCAGCGGAGTTTTTTTCGAGGCAGCCGTTCTCAACACGACATCTCCACATCGCATTGCTCGACGCGAGCGGCCAAGACTCCAAGTATGCCTCACTCTTGTTTCTGCTCTTGTATACATGCGCTGGATAGTACGACATCTATCATCATAGTTAATTGACTGTCAATTACCGTTAGGATTAACTGTTACGTGATGATGTGTTGTGGAGCAGCCATGGTGCGCTAAGCCATTTTTGGTCATTGGCCGCGGTCGCCCTTTCGCGGACAACTGGATGTGCATGCAGGCAGCCAGAAGTCAACATATTGTCAAGAACTCCCCCTCCGTGAACAAGAAAGCCAAATCCAAACCCCATGATACAATCAGGGTTAAAGGGTTTTATCAAACGCCGAGCATATGTCGGGCCCCGAGTTAGCAAGGTCCGACAGATTCCCTTTCAACACGAAGTGAGTTTAGTTCCACTGAACATGTTCTATTTTCAAAAAACCGATATCGCGAACACGGCACAGCACATCATGGCGGCGCATAAACCCGGCTCCTCGGAGACTTTTGCCCTTATAAATAACTCAAGTGTCCCATTTCCCCAAATCGTCGAAAGCTCCACAGCATCGAGTTGTTCACCACTTACGTTCAACCCGGCGTAACACTTGGTATTAGAGCGCAACAGTGCTGAAGGGGCAGCTGGCGACTTTAGTCCTACATAAAAATCTCGCACAAGTCTTTTGTGTATCTCCGATGTCCAGAAGATCGCTCACCTCGCGAAAACGAAGGTGAAAGGAGCGAGTGCACTTGCCAACGAGCAGCAGTAACCTGGGCAAAGACTACAGTGATAGAGGGATAGCAGCAAGTGGTTTAGGACACTCTCCAGGCGGCCTTTGTAGTAGTAGCAACAGGCTTCACGACAAATGACATGGCTCTGACGACTCCAAAGGCCAATCCGACATCAGTTCCCTTGGACTCTGTGAATATCTCACCTGCTCTTCTGCTCGCTTTGGTCACACCTGAAGTGATGGGAGGAGGCACCGGCCGACCTGCTCTCACTCGAGAGCCTCAACAACCATTTGGTCCAACAACTAACCGCGGAAACGAAGGAGATATGGAATATGCATGTGTGGGAAGCATCAGAGGAACAGCCAGCTCTCGAGTGAACCCCAAATTCTGCCACTATTTCCCGAGTCGCTATACCGTACAAACGTTAAGGGTCCAACAGTTCGGATGTGGCTGACGAGTTTAGAAGTGTACTTCACCGTTGCTCGAGACAACAATAAGAAAATAACTGACCTCACAGGAAAATTTTTGCGTGGCACGCATTTGAGTTGGTAGTCCAATCTAAAAGTCATCCAACGGCAACAGGGGATTGGTAGAGCAACATCAATAGCTCACACAACCGCTCTCACATCGTCAACCGCCAATGTTCTACCTCTTGAGCAAATCAATTTCATATGGAAAGATTCACTAACTCTAGCAGAGGACTAGGATGAATTAGCATGCGGCCGCTTCAACGAGCTTCCGACGAGTCGGAAGAATTGCCTTCGCTGCATCGTTGTCCAGCTCATGCTCGTGAGAACTTCTCGCGTGGCTGCTTTCGACACCCTTGCTCTTGTCGGTAGCATCGCTACTATTGGCAGCATCTTCAGAATCGGCAAGCGCCTTGCCTTTTTTTAGTGACCAGCTCTACCTCGCTTTACAATGATGATGATGGTCGTGATCCTCGACAATATTGCTGTCGTCGTGCTCTTCTTGGGGGGTCTGTGATCGGGTGCTCCTTCCTGAGTGAGTCCTCCGTCGCATGGGAGTCGCCCACGTGCACGTCCATGTGCTCACCGACTACTTGTTTAGCCTCGAAACGCTTCTTGGTTTTTCTGAGTTTAGCGCGGGTTGCCATCAATGACACGATTGTCGTTGAGATGGTTACCGATCTTGGGACAATGGCCTCCCAAAGATTGGAGTCCACTAAAGGCGTGTGGTGAGGCTGTCACCACCTTGCCCTTGTTGGTCTTAGATGGTCCGGCACTTGCCATACCATCGTGTGTACAACAAACGCATCTAGACTCTCTTATGATGGTTACCCCACAACTACAGAGAGGTGTCGCCTCTCGTGCTATTTGTTTTACTCTCATGGTTGGTAAGGCCACTAGAAAAATATCCTGTTTTTCTAGGGGGGGTTATAACTGTGGTATCCACATGACGAAAGGTTTGTAGCTGCCATATGGACGAGCTGAAAAATTAGTCTCCATATCCAGCATTTAAAAGAAATATGAACGCGATATCCGGCTCGCTCGCCATCCTCGATCAGCGACATGCGTCACTGATCGAGGATGGCGAGAAAGGTCATGGTCGCTCGCCCACGATTCTCACTCCCTCGCAAGAGCACAATCGAACAATGACCCCATTCTTTTTTTTTTTTTAACGTGGAAACCCCCTATTACGATCTAGGGTTCTCGATGGGTCCATAAAACCTTACATTGTTTTAGGGTGTTTGTGCCTCAGAAAAATAAATAAAACGGTGTCATCGTTCGATCGTAAACGAGGAAAAACACCCTTGTCATATTTCCATTGTTTTCACCACACGCAAACCTTTCCGGATTTTAATGGAAACAACTTTCAAACCCTGCCCCGAATTATATTCGAGGTTTAGGGTTTGATTTTTGTACAGGAGCCTGCTAGGCCCCGAGGTAGCGGGGCCCAGTAGGCTCCCTTTTAGCGCATGGGGAGTCTCGGACCCCCCGCGCAAATCGAACACAAACCTCCCCTCAAAGTCACGAATCCCCCAAAAGAGGGATTTGTGGCTGTTCTTCAGAAATGTTGACATCAGCATTCCGACGCCGCATGAATATGACCTCATCACCGCGATCACATCCCTTATCATTAAAGATATCATTGATTTTCCTTGACCCTTTAGTATGGCATGTTTAATGAGCAAAGTACTGGGTATTGGGTGATAATTCTCAGAGTCATGGATATGGCAGCTTTATTGAGAATTCTGTGGATATGGGGTTGAATCCCTTGATTTGATGCCGCCGCGAACGGCACAACCACGCAGTTAAAATTCTAGATTTGCTAGGCTGCCACGGTCGGCACAATTACGTGGGTTCAAGCTACCTTTCTAAGCCGTGACGGTGCTAGGTAACCCACAGGGTGGTTTGGAGGTGGGTACTCCCCATCTTGTCCCACAAAACTTCACGTAGTCTCCTAGAACAGAGGAGATGCTGGAAAAGGTTGGAGCTCATGAAGAGCTTCTTGACAGAACCTTTGGCGCTCAAAATGGTTATGTTCTAGGCCCGTACCCCCTTGTGGCATTTCTTCTGGTCGTACAACTGCTCGCGAGGTTATACATGCGGTATAGCCGCCAGAACCATTGCGGAGTTGGTTGTGAGGGTCGCCCTCCTCTGATACCACTGTCACTGCTATGACTCGAGCTCCTGCACAAAGTTTGTCATTGGAAGTCACACAATGGAGTCCAGAGCTCGTTGGAGGAGTTTTCCTCCCTGTGTCACTCTGGGAGCAATCTTCATCAACGACATGTACAAGGAGACTCAAATACTTTGAGTCTCCAGACACATATTTCCATTTATACCTTGCACCATTGTTCTGGGTCTCAAACGATGGGGATAATACCTTGAACTCGTTGATTCACAAGAGCGTTTTACTTACAAAACTGGACGTTTACACTGAATGTAATTTGGCTTTGTTTTTGATGTGTCGGTACAAAATCGTCGCGTGGGAGGCACGTTCGACGATTTCACACAGAATTTATAATTGATCTCGCGTCTCTCTCTCTCTCCCCCTTCCCCTTGTCTCTCGCACCCTATGGGATGAGGAGGGGAGGACGCGGACAAGGGCTTGAGGCCACCGGCATCGACCGTCGAGGCCTCTCGGCCTCAAGGCTCGGCTGCCGATTGAGCGACCAGCTCGATCGGCGACCAACATGTGGCCGGCCGATGGTCGGCCGGTCACTTGACCGGCTGCCGGCCGTGCAGCCAGCCGGCTTTCAGCTAGCCATTGGCCAGAGAGTGGCTGGCCATTGGCCATCCCTCACTTTGGTGAGGATTGGCCACCGGCCACGCCTTCGCTATTGCAAGAAGGGAGGGCCGAACATGCCCTCCCGCTACAGATCTACACATGTTGCTAATCACAAAGTATCCAATTGCCCCAAGTCTTGCATTCCTTCCTGCTTTGCACCTTCTACCTGTGAGCCTTTTATGTTGTGCTCGGCATAACACCATGTATGTTCAGCTCGGCATCATAAGGATGGGTCTTTTTAGGATCTAATGGTCAAAATAGTGTAGTAGGTGCTAAGGGAAGTGAGGGAATAGGTCAAGGTGAGGTGTACACACAGTGAACGGCCATGGACATGGATGCGCTTCACTTCGGCAAAGGAGACATGACAAAAGAGTAAAAGGAGTCCAATGGGAGAGCGAGCATAAAGCTCCCCGACAATCGGGTGAAATGCGAGCTCACCTTCAACCGTGGGGTATTGCCAACGACGTGGCTCGACCTCAACCCCTCAAACCATTTTCCTATTATATTGCTGGTCAAAATCTGGCAACATTCTGCCTAGGGGGCCCAACCTGGACTACCCTGTTCTGATGGAAATCCCCCCAAAGGAGTGCAAGACTGTAAAACATCATCTAGAGAGCACAGATAAATGCATGTAGGTCTCATGCATCAAATCATGCATAGCTGCCTTCTGCATCTCCATGGCGGCCTGGACTCAACTTGCACGAGCGACCAACAACACTAGACTGTATAGAGGCACAAGGGGAAAACTCAGGCACAACTAACATCACCCAGGAGCATCACGAGCACAAAACAGGCCAAGAACATGCACAACTGCTTTCAAGGCGCTGCAGCTCAGCTTCTTCGTGAGGAAGTTGGCCTGCTATTGGTGAGTGCCAACCCAGACACTGCGAACATCATCTGCAACAACCCCCTCACACAAAAGTGATACTCAATGTTAATATGCTTTGTGCGTGTATGATGCATACTATCGTGCTTAGCGATGGCCTTTGTGATCTGGTTATTAAAACACATGGTGATGCAACGGATGGGCACACTCTCACATGTGCCAGCACCAAGTGCTACACACTTTGCCTTGCTCGACCTTCGTGCTACGCATCCCTGCTTTCTACTCTTCTAGGACACTGCAGTCTCGCAGACAAGGAAGATGTACCCCGTGCGGCTGCGGACGTCAACATCATGAGCCCAGTCAATGTCAATGTATTCGTCGACAACAATGACCACAACCCTCTCGTCCACAAGAGGGTTGTGCTCTTCAGCAAAGCCCAACCCATGCTATGTAGAGCCCATAGTGCACCACATGCAGTGTAGCCTCTAGGTGATGCAACCGTGGACACAACAAAAATTGCACCAAAAATTTCACCACAAAGGCCACGCCGACCTTCGTGGTTGTGGCAAGATACATGAGGGAGCCGATGACACGAAGGTAATCGGTGAAATCCACCGGCTCTCCCAGCCTAACTCATCTAGTTTCTTAGGCAACCTCTGACCTATAGGGGTAATCGACATTGACGCAGTCGGCACGGACTCAAGAAGGGGTGCAAATCTCTCCCCCAGGCCATGTACATACGCAGCCTGGTGGACACAAAGAGTGCGCTGCTGGCGGTCACGCTTAAGCTCCATCCCCAAGAAGACCCGAGCGGGACCCAGGTCCATCATGTTGTATGTGAACTACATTAGCGCCTTCACCGAGTGCACTGTGGAGGCGCTGGGTGATGCTATGAGTAGGTCATCAACATACACCATGATCGCGAAGAAGGGTGTAGACTGCTGGCTCCCAAAGAGCACAGGATCAACTGTACTACAACTTTACCTCCCCTTCTCAAGGGTGGAAGTAGTCTCTTAGTTCCAGCATCATGGAAACTGCTTCTGGCCATAGAGAGCCTTTTGCAGCCGCCACACCTTCTCAGTGCCATCGGTCAATTCCGGCGGCTGCACCATATGAATTTCATCTTATAGAATTTCTTGTAGGAATGTGTTGTTCACGTCCATATGATCTAGCTCCGAATTGTGGTGAGCGACCAGGCAGAGGAGCTTCCTCGCTGTCATGTACTGTCCTGGAGCTGTAAACGTCTCGTCAAAATCAACGCCAAGAATCTCTCAGAACCCCTTTGCGGTGAGACGAGCCTTGTAGCGGTCGACGGTGCCATGAGGCTTTCACTCCTGTTGGAAGATCCTAGGTACAAAGACGGTCTTACACCTGGGTTGGAGGTCTACAAGCTCGTAGAAGGCATGCTCGTCCAAAGCATCGAGCTCCTCGCGCATAGCCGCCTCCAACAGCCGGACATCAGGGGACTCACGTACCGTGCTGGACTCCGGTGGTAATGGCACTGCTCCGGTGGCAGCGTGCCACTCAACAACACAGCCTGCCACAGATGCCCCAATAGCACACTAGAACTCATCCGCAATGAGCGCGTATCCAAGGCCAGTGTTGGGATGCACACCCCTAGTGGCCAGCCTAAGGGCATTGAGGCTGTTAGGGTAAGGCAGGGTCTCATAGCATGTCTGAGAACTGGAAGGGTGAGAGGTGCCAGCGTGAGAGGAGCCACTAGCATTAGGACATGCAGAGAGCGTACGGAGCTGCCCTCCACGAGCAAAACGGGACATTGGTATGACCGGTGGAGGCGCTCCTGAGGTTACAGGTGTGACGACGACTGCGTACGAGAGAGGCACAGGTGGAGGGGCAAAAGCAGAGATGGGAGATGAATCAGGAGAGGACAACGGAGAGGGCGTCAGGGTAGAAGAGAGAGATGAGGGAGTATCAACCGATGACAACGACATTGCTGGAGGTGGAGGGCTGGCCGGCCCAAGAGGCATGGGAACGACAGATGGAGGCAACGACATGGAGGGTGAGACACGGGGGAGGATGACAGATTAGGCGGTGAGGGTGCGACGGAGCCAGAAAGTTCCCCAACCAAAAAAGCTGACACAGAGAGAGAGAGAGAGAGAGAGAGAGAGAGAGAGAGAGAGAGAGAGAGAGAGAGAGAGAGAGATAGAGACAGAGTGGCACGGCAATAAAGGTCACGTAGGAAGACCGACTCAAATAAAAGAGCATCGCGCGAATCAACGACACGCTGACGCTCGGGATCCCAAAATCACCAGGCCTTTGTCTGGGTAGAGACGCCAAGGAACAGACAGAAGCGACCGCACGGGGAAAACTTCCCATCACGAACATCGTCTACAAGCCAGACAGCAACAATACTGTCCCGAGCAGGGCGGAGGTCAGCACGATGGCCATGCCACCGTCTGAACAGAGTGACAGATCGGGGAAGGGGGCCATGAGGGACAGAGTTCCACACCCAAGTCATGTAGCTCATCTTCTCGAAGGCAAAGAGGAGGGAAAGGCCGAACTCAGAGAGCAGGAAACGCACACCGTCAGTAAGCATGTGGTTCCACCACTTGGACACTCCATTTTGTTAGGGAGTGTAAGGGACGGTGAGTTTGATGCAGACCCCACAAGACTTAGGAAGTCAAGCAGTGGGACCTATGAACTCACTGCCACGGTCACTGTGAAATGCACGTAGGGATCTTTGGAAAGCACGATTAACAAGAACAAGCCGTGAGCCGTGGAAGGGACGAATATCGCTCTTCTAACAAAGAGAAAAAATCCAGCGATAACGAGAGAAATCACCGGTAAGGGACATAACATAACAACCCTGCCCGCCAAGGAAGTCATGAAACAAGGGCCCCATGACATCGGCATGGACAAGTGGGTGCATGGACTGACAGTCAGAGGAGAAGAAAGGGGTGCGATGCATTTTACCTTGGGCACCATTGAGACAGTCAGCCGAGCAAGGGAGCGGGAAGGAGGCACTTTCAAGGACAAGAGCAGGCTGGAGATGGAGCATGCTAGTGATAGCGTCGGTATGCACATGAAAAAGGCGACAATGCAGCAAATGAACATGCTCAGGAGAGAGAGAGAGAGAGAGAGAGAGAGAGAGAGAGAGAGAGAGAGAGAGAGAGAGAGAGAGAGAGAGAGAGGGAGCGACGTGGAAAAGGGAGGTGCCAGCAGGAGAGGAGGCGGAAGCAAACAAAGGGACGTGACACAACCGCTCACAGCACACACCATGCAGAACAGAGCGACCAGCTAACAGAGCGACCAGCTAGACGCAAGGAGACCGTGCCAAGACCACGACTTCAGTGAAGTCCATACCCTGCTCGTCCAGGGTGGTGACAGACAGCAAGGTCACCTCGAGAGTGAGAACGTACGCACGTCCAGGGTGGTGACAGAAAGCAAGGTCACCTCGAGAGTGGGAACGTACGCACGTCCAGGGTGGTGACAGACAGCAAGGTCACCTCGAGAGTGGGAACGTACGCACGTCCAGGGTGGTGACAGACAGCAAGGTCACCTCGAGAGTGGGAACGTACGCACGTCCAGGGTGGTGACAGACAGCAAGGTCACCTCGAGAGTGGGAACGTACGCACGTCCAGGGTGGTGACAGACAGCAAGGTCACCTCGAGAGTGGGAACTTACGCACGTCCAGGGTGGTGACAGACAGCAAGGTCACCTTGAGAGTGGGAACGTACGCACGTCCAGGGTGGTGACAGACAGCAAGGTCACCTCGAGAGTGGGAACGTACACACGTCCAGGGTGGTGACAGACAGCAAGGTCACCTCGAGAGTGGGAACGTACGCACGTCCAGGGTGGTGACAGACAGCAAGGTCACCTCGAGAGTGGGAAAGTACGCACATCCAGGGTGGTGACAGACAGCAAGGTCACCTCGATAGTGGGAACGTACGCACGTCCAGGGTGGTGACAGACAGCAAGGTCACCTCGAGAGTGGGAACGTACGCACGTCCAGGGTGGTGACTGACAGCAAGGTCACCTCGAGAGTGGGAACGTACGCACGTCCAGGGTGGTGACTGACAGCAAGGTCACCTCGAGAGTGGGAACGTACGCACGTCCAGGGTGGTGACAGACAGCAAGGTCACCTTGAGAGTGGGAACGTCCGCACGTCCAGGGTGGTGACAGACAGCAAGGTCACCTCGAGAGTGGGAAAGTACGCACATCCAGGGTGGTGACAGACAGCAAGGTCACCTCGAGAGTGGGAACGTACGCACATCCAGGGTGGTGACAGACAGCAAGGTCACCTTGAGAGTGGGAACGTACACACATCTAGGGTGGTGACAGACAGCAAGGTCACCTCGAGAGTGGGAACGTACGCACGTCCAGGGTGGTGACAGACAGCAAGGTCACCTCGAGAGTGGGAACGTACACACGTCCGGCTGGAACACATCACCACTGGGACCAAAAAAGCGCACAACACCAACGACCTGAACAAGGAGCATCTGGCCAGAGCCAGTGCAAATGAAATGGACGGAGCCAAATGGGACCGAGAGCAATAAACGCGGCAAAAACAGAGTTCATGTGCTTGGTGACCCCTGAATCAAGGATCCAGAAGCCAACAAACACACGCACTGATGGCAGAACACCACAAGTGGTGACAGTGCCAATAGTGGGAGCAGACGAGGAGAGCAAGCCACAAGTAGCAGCACAATGAGGAAGGGTCATAGACTGCCATCTCTCAATCCACGGGAAATATGCAGGTGGAATCCCCTGAACCCCCTCGGACGGTTCCACACATGAGACAATGTCACACTGATACACGTGACCTCTGGGACGTGCAGTCACACTCTGACCTCCCTGATCACAGAGGCGCCGCAGGTAAGTGAGGGACTGCTCCAGCTGACGCGTGCCCTCAGACGATGCTGGCGTGACCGGCGGTGAGGAGACGGATGGAGCAGTGGACTAGGGTGGGCAAAAATATTGTATCGACGCAATATCAATATCGATATCGACCCTCAATATCAATATCAATACCAAAATCGATATCGACAGTCAACATCGATATGATATCGATATTGACTTTTGACCTCCCCAAATATCGGCCCCCAGATTCCAATATCGATTTCTTTTCTTCATTTTCTAGAAATCTGACAGTATTTTGGGTCGCTGGAGACGTCAATCTGGACAAATTTCATGCAAGGGATCCATTTCTGCAGTCAAAATCAGAGTTGGAGCACTTTGAGGCCCAGTTTTCATGCATTGGAGGTCTATGTGATATTAACAATATTTCAATATTGGACAGATATCAACCAGCATTGAGCAATATCGATGTTAGTAAGACATCAAAATATCAATATCGAAAATATAAAAAGATTGAAGTATTGATATTGAAATATTGAATATCGCAATATTCCCACCCTACGGTGGACGGTGACGGCGACGAGGAGGTAGACGGATACCATGGCGATGGCGCATAAGCAGCGGAAGGGGGCCAAATGGATGACGGTGCGTCGGACGGGAGCCACTCCCATGGGTAAGGGAAAGGGGGAGTGAAGGACATCCCAGATGTGGAGTGGGTGTGCGCCATCAAGGTGGGGCTGGTGCACGAGCTGGAGGATGAGGCAGATGCGGATGAATTGGCAGCGCGAGCCCAGTGGGCACACATCGCGGCTGCCAGGCGGGTGTCATCAGGAGGAGCAAGACACTTGCGGGCACTGTGCTTGCTTGAGCCACAGTTCCAGCAAACGGCAGAGCCGATCTGTGCACGAGAGACATCCTCCTATTTCTTGTCCTTCTCCTTACTGCCCCTACCCTTCCCGCAGCTGCACCCCTTCGCGGCATGAGCTGCCATTCCTGTAGTTGAGGACGATGCGGGAGAAGAGGAGGTAGACGATGGATCTGTTGGAGTTGTGGATCAGTAGAGGCAATGAGAGCAGCAACGCTGGTGACAGCAGAGCGGTGGAGGCGCTTTTTCTGCAGGCCAGTCCACCAGGCATCAAGACGCTCAAAGACAAAGTCCCATAGGGCACCGACCCCAGGTGTGGACTTTGGGTGAACTTCGGAGACGAACCAACTCATCAGCCTTGACATTTTGCAGAAGTTTGGAGAGCTCTGGGACCAGGCCGTTCAGCATAGTGAGTACGGCTGACAGCTGACCAGGCAAAACATCCCCAAGCTCACGAAGAAGTTTGATGCCATGGGCTCAGTAGACGTCGGCTGCCTCATCAGCGTGCATAAACAAGGTGTTGAACTAAACAGTGATTTTGCATTGGGCAGCCTGGCCAGTGACAGTGGAGCGACGACGTAGGAACGAGTAAGCACTGATGGGGTTGGCGGCAGTGTGTGTGGCGGGATCGGCATGATAGGTGCCGATATCATCAGTTAGGTGGTCAGGCGCAGCAGTGATGAGAGCTCGCACAACCTCCACAGCCTCAGAGGGGATAGGCATGAAAGGAGGGTTGGCAGTAGGGTCAGCCGGGAAGTAATACACCCATAGATACTCCCCCTGCACCCAAGAGCTAAAGCACACGACCCATGTGGAAAGGAAAAAACCAGGGACAAGCACTGGCGGCTGGGAGTAGAAGTCCTGCTTGCGTGGTGCAAGTACGGTGGGCTGGGCAGCAGCAAAGGCAGCTGAGCCAGATGAGGCAGACGTAGGAGGGATAGAGGCAGTGGAGCCAGAGGTGGCAAACGCTGCAACAGGTGCTGTAGGGGAGGCACTGATATATGTAGCAGGCAGACAAGAAAGAGCCAGCGCAGCAACCTTATCAGCTAGTTTGGCGCAGTCATCGGCTTGTGCCTGAAGGTGCTCTTTTTTGACACGCTGAGCTTCTCGGGCGACATGGAGCTCACGCTGTAGCTCTACAATAAAAGACTCGTCGTTGTCAGGCATGATGATGACAGTCCACTCTACACGAAAAAAAATGGCAGAGGTTCCCCCGTCACAGTGGGCGTGGAAAAGTTAAGGAGGGTGTGTGAATGGTCTTCGCTGCACTGCACGACAGCTCGACCTGAAAGATGCACCCAGACACAGCACAGAGGAGACGAGGCAAAACAGCAGCTTGGCGGACAGGGTATGCAAGTTGGCAGGAGGTGGCAAAGAGCGGAGGAGCTGATGCAGCCGTAGTTTTAGCAAGGACGGAGAGGGAAGCAATCAAGCGGATAATAAAACAAAAGCCCCCTAAGAATGCGGCTGTGCTCAAAGTCGATGCAGCTGTAGTGACAGCGATGACAGCGATGACGTGGGAGCGGATCATGGATGGCTCTGTTGATGCAGAGACAACGGCTACCACAGTGGAGATGCGAATGGCTGAAGCTGTAGAGGAGATGGCGATGGCGGCCGATGTGGCTGCAGATGCCATCTCAGCAGCGGCTGCTGATAACTGCTGGGCAAGGTCAGCTGTCGCCACTACCACCGATCCGAGGGCCATCGCAGCCTATGTGTAGGCCTCAGTGGAGCAATCGTTGGAGGAGGCAGCGAGTGCGTGTGCAGTACGTGCGGCAGCGGCGGAAGTAACTGACTCTGAGGTAGATACGTTGATGATGCCTGCTACCACCCTCACAAATGAGAGTGTGTAATGCGCGTTGGCCAGGGGCACCTCGTTGTGGTCAGCCGTTGCTATGCTGGCCGAGTTGTAACTGTCGGGCCGACGAGGGGATGAGGAGGTTCTTACCACTTTAGGACGAGGTAGTGCCGGCGTCGGCGGTGCAGAGTCATGTGGCGCTACAGACCCGTCGTCACTCGCGTACCTCCACCGAGCGTGACGGAGCGACTCGCTCACGTCACAGCCAGAGCCAACTGGGTCTGCTCTAGAATGTTCTGACTGTGCCAGGTTGACGTCTTTAGAGCAGTTGATGCTGCTGCCAATGCCTCTGCGAATGACGATGTGGACACACGAGTGCTGTAGTGCAGTCATGCTGTCACTTCAGTGGCTTTTGTTGTCAACACCGCAGCTGTTGCTGTTGCTACTGTTGATGCTGCTGCCAATGCTGCTGCTGCTGATGCTGCTGCTGCAATTGCGGCCATGCTGCTGAGGCTGTCGCTGCTTTCGCTGTAGTTGCTACTCCAGCGAATGCAATGCTACAGCTACAGGTATGGCGGACGGTTCAGAGGTCGGCGATGGTCCAGCCACTGCTGTAGTTTCTGTAACACCTGCTGCTGTTGCTACAGCTGCTGTAGCTGATGCGGCTCTTGCTGTGGTGATTGTGGTAGCGTCGCTGTTGCTGCTATAGCTGCTGCCGGGAACTCTGTTGCAGCTGCTTCTGCGGCAATGCTGCTGTTGTTACTAAGGCCGCAGATGCTACTACTGCCATTGCTGCCACTGCTAAAGTTGCTGCTGACCTACAACTGCTCCAATTGTAGCCGCTGTTTCTGCTCATGCGTGCGTAGCAGTGACAGATTATCCTTTTCATAGGTGCAGGTTGTTGCGCTGCCTGCTTTTCTGGTGCTCCAATGCTGCAACGGCAGGTATGGTACACGTCGTAGCTGTCGGGGTGCTGCAGTCTGGCGAGCTGATGTGCGCCTGTTACATGGCTCTTGTCCTCCTATCATAAGAGGAAAGGGGCTACGGCTGCTCCCCCTAGGCCGTACACTGATCATCCACTACAGGATGGCAGATGAGACTGACATGGAGGGTGGCTACCGATCTATGGGACTGTAGAGGTGTGTGACACATACGCTATAGTCCCAATGGCTCAGGATTCCAGGTAGGCGGGCTGCAGCACTCCTGTGTTGGAGTCCGTTTGCTACTACAGTAAGGCAGCTGTGGCGGCGGCAACAATTGTGTGAAAGTGGTCGCGGATCTCTTGGCGGTGCAGTGAAGCATCCAGCGCTCACGTGTGAACAATGTGCCCTCATGGCTCTGGTACTAATAGTAGGTGCCAAGGGAAGAAAGGGAACAGGTCAAGGATGGCCATGGACATGGATGCGGTTCACTTTGGCAAAAGAGGCATGACAGGAGAGTAAAAGGAGTCGAGTGGGAGAGCTAGCGTAAACCTCCCCCACGATCGGGTGAGACACAAGCTCACCTGCAACCGTGGGGTTTTGTCCACGTGTGGCTCAACCTCAATCCCCTCAAAACATTTTCCTGTTATGCTGCCGGTCAAAATCTGGTAGCATTCTGCCTAGGGGGTCCAACCAGGGCTACCCTATTATGATGGCAACTCCTCCTCCCCCCAGGATCTTGAAGCTCGTAGTGTGTGTAGAACCTGGCCAAGTGTAACGGCCGAGTGTGTGACTTGTGTATCTGGAGTTAATGGAGTTAATGATTTAACTTCCAACTGTGTCAAGTGCTTATTGGCTCATGCTGACCTCTGAGGCTGATCCGGATTCAACATTTGGTATCAGAGCAGGAGCCTACACGTCAACTGAATCTGCCTCTCAATGACCTTTGACGGGAGTCGTATCCTCTATTGTGTGAATGATCCATTTCCTTTAATAAAAAAAAAAACTTCACCAGCGATCTGAACATCTGAGCTGTACAAGAACCCAAGTAATTTCCAAGACTTCATATCAAGCGCCAAAGTGTGTATCCACCTACGCGCTCTCACTCACTGATATTTCCACCAACGGGAGCAACACCAACAGCAGAAGCAACACGAACAGCTGACAACGACGTACTACGAACAAGGGGTACACATCCCGCCTCCTGAGAAGTATCAAATAAGATCAAATGGCACAAGCAAGACCACATCGGTGGAGTCCTCCAACAAGGGAATCATGTTCTCAAGTACCCTTTTCTTACGGCAATGGATACCACCAATGTGCCACTGACATGAAAATTATTTTGCTAAGCAAGAATCTGTGGGACGTTGTCAACATTCCCCAAGGAGCCACTGGATCCAAACGCCTTCACGATCGACAAAGAAAGAACGAGACATATTCGCTGATTGGGATGCATCTCTCTCGTCCATATCGCATTCTACTCGAAGAAGGGAACCCTGAAAATGATCCTGCAGTAACGTGGCACAACGTGCGATACATCGCATTACCTACCCACGGCAAATATGGCTCAGCCCTTTGTCGTCGATATTTTACTCTGAAAATGAATGATCTTAAGGACTTCATTTCATCCATACTCAGCGAAGACAAGACTGCCAAAGACAACCTTGGCCATCAAGAGAATGACTCTCATCACAGGAGCCAAGTTCCATCTTCCATCTCCTCCTTCTTTCATACTAAAGGCCCTCGATGTTGGAAGTGCAATGGTTATGGGCATGTGCGCTACCATTGCCCTCTCACGCAGAATGAAAGACAACTCACAACATCCCCAGCTGTCACATCCTCAACAACATGGGCAACACCGCCAGAATCACCGCAATGCTCCTCTCTACCGGTCACACCACCCGCTCTTGCTCTACTGGGTACAGAACGCTCCATCATTCCCGTGCAGACCTCTCAGCCCTCACAAAGCTATTCAGGTGCATTGCCTGTATCTTCCAATCTCAAAGCAGACATGAATTCCTTCGCAGATTCGCAATCTTCAGATTCAGCTGTGCATCTAATCATTCTGACCTTCGCTGTCACAACGTTGTACAAGACCCTTCTCCTGGGGCTAACCTTAAGATCTCATGGAACGACATCCACACTCATTTCCTTGACTGAAATCCCCAGTTTTCCTCAGTCCACTACTTTTCCTACTGAGCGATTTATCCGACGTCTACCGAAAGTAAGCACACTCAAGTTCACTCGTTCATCAACAATACCAGCCCCTCATGTCCGCCTCTCCAGAAGCCCAACCTCAAATCACATATTACTCAAAAAAATTCTCTCAGGCTCAGTTTCACTTACTCGATCCGTTGGATGTTCTCCTATTGTTTTTCAACCCACTGAGATGCACCGCGGCGCCTCAACATTTACCCATCGTGCGCACACCGCCATCTTCACCAAAGCTCCCTCTTCTCCTTCTCAAGGGTCCCTCTTCTCCTCTGCTTCCCAACACACTACTACTGTTTCCTCACCTGACCCTCCGTGGTGCCACTGTGTCCCGGGCAAGACTCTCTGACCGTGATCCATGGCTTTCTGAACACAGGGGGGAACTTGTGATGTGTTCAGTCATCCACGCGTCACTCAAAAATCGACCCAGCGACCCCGACTATGCCTCATTCGTAACTCGACACTTGTATATATATGTTTGATCATTTTGACACTTGTCATCGAAGTACACTTACTGCTAAATATAAATTGCTCAAGTGTCCCAAATTCTAAGTCGTGTTCTTGCTCGCAACGTTTACCTGTTCACAATCTAAGCTCCAATCGGTACAACACTTGGTATCAGAGCGAATCGGTGCTGAAGAGGCATCTGACTACTTTACTCATCTAGAGGACTACCTAGCAAAAGCCGTCAGCACATCTCGCACGTTCAGACTTTGCAGATTTCGTGACTACGACATGAGGAAAGTGAGCGCAACTGACGACCAGCAGCGGGTCTTCGACGACGACGTCTGTGATGGAGGAGAAGAATGTGCCTATGCACGCGAACCCTGAAGCAGCAGGGCATGCTAGGATGGCAGGCTATGCGACAGCTGGATCAACCCTTACGTCTTTGACGATGAATCCGGTCGCGGAACCAACGGCGGTAAACCAGCCGCCCCTACTGATAGCCTCAACAATGACAACAGGAACGACAGGTGGCACTGGACGACATGCGTTGATCAACCAGGAACTGGAAAACCGAATCTCGGTGCTCAAGGGGATCAACAACCATCTGCTCCAACAACTCAACGTCGCGATGGAGGCTCTTCGCAATGAAAGCGCACGTGAAGCGGTGCTCCTCGAGAGAAATTCCCAACTCTCAAGCAAACCAAAAATTTGTCTGGCCCCACAAGAATCGTTCGATCCTGCAAACTCTAAGGGACCAACGGTTCAAATGTGGCTGACGATTTTGGAGGTGTACTTTAACACTGCTGTGGTCAACGACGAACGAAAAAGATTGACCTCTCGGCCGCACTTATGCGTGGCACGATGCTAAGCTGGTGGTCTGATCTAAAGACCATCCAACAACAGCAGGAAATCGACGGAGCATCATCAACAGCCAACGACGCCTGTCTCATGTCACCATCCGCAAGCGTTCTACCCTTGGGGCAGATCTACCCATCATGGCAAGACGCGCTGATGCCACCAACCGACTGGAACAAATTCTTGTGCGCGATGCTTGCACAATTTGGATGGCTGAATGAAAAATCTGACACACGGTATAAGCTCCAACATCTCTGTCAGTAGTCCAACGCGACAGTGTGTACGGGGATATTCTGCAAGATCATCACTGGAGCAGACATCGCCCCCGACAAACTCGGTTTTTACTACAACAATGGTCTCAAGCGAGAAATCCGGCGAGAAATTGCCATTTTTGGCATCCCAAATGGCTGTCACAGATGACCACAACTGTAGAAAGGATCAAAAGCGCCGACTACAACGCTCGGATCCAGGAATCCTATGGCTGGCAACCTCCCAACCATGATTATCATGGAAACGTAAAAAGCCAGTCGGCGGACTCCTCAACAACGATGGAAGTGGACGCCAAAAAGGGGGGAAGTCATAGAGAAATGAGCTAGGAAATGACAAAGGGTAGGAGTGAAAGGTGTAACTCTTGTCCGTGCAGAGCGATCTACGCCAAAAGATCGCCCATGTGAACGGCTTACATCGTCGCAGAGAGTTTCTGAGATCACAAAGTTTGACGAGGGGTACAAGGACGTCCAACTGGTGATACTGCTAAACGTTCAGCCTTGAGGATGCAAAAGTTTCAGAACGGTACCGGCACTATTGAATGGAAGAGCCTCACACATTTTTGTAAGAAATAGTATGGTTTGCAAGCTAGGCTTGCAAACCGAAACAGGGATGTTTGAATGAAAAGCCGTTGATGGGAGATAACAAATACAAAGACTCCAAGAACCACTACGACTACAGGCCAGAGATCTACGGGATGTAAGGGTTTGGAGGTCATGTCCAATGAGTGGTCACAAAATCATCCTCGGACGAGATTTCCTGTACCGGCACAATCTTCAGGTCGAGCGGAACAATAACGAAGTCTATGTGGAGATCAACGGTGCCAAGCAACAACTTTCGTGTGTGGGAGGGAAGACGATAGCAGAGGTGGAAGCAACAGAGGAAGCTGCGGTAGCCGAAAAGCGACAACTTGTACAGCCCCTACCACTCAATGTGGCCAAACATTGTATGCGACGAGGTGCTCGTGCGTGGCTCGTACATCTCGAGCCAAGGGAAGAAATGGAAGTGGCAGCAGCTGACTCATCAGCCTCATCAGCCTCATCGGCATCAACAATGTTCGCGATGGTGCCCAAAGAGATCGCACCACTCATCTGAGAGTTTGCAAACGTCTTCCCTGACGAACTCCCGAGAACCCTACCTCCTCGGAGAGACATCGACCATCGCATCGAACTGAAGCCAGGCAGCCAACCCACAGTTCCAAGGGCCTATCAGATGAGAGATCACGAACTGACCGAGTTGAAGAAGCAACTCGATGAGATGCTTGGTCAGGGGTTCATATGCCCATCTACATCAGCATACGCCACATCGGTATTGTTCGTAAAAATGAAAACTGGTGAGATGCGGATGTGTGTGGACTATCGGGCGTTGAACCACGTTACCATCAAGAACCGCTACCCTCTTCCCCGAGCTGACGAGCATTTTGACCAAGTCTGAGGGGCCCGAATGTTTACCAAAATCAACTTGCGTAGCAATTATCACCCGATATGTGTGGCAGACAACGACATCGAGAAGATGGCTCTGCAAACTCGCTATGGGAATTTCAAGTTCACGGTAATGCCGTTCAGAGTGATGAATTTCCCAGCAACGTTCATGGCGACAATGAACAACATTTTCCAACCGTACCTCGATGATTTCATCGTGGTGTACCTCAACGACATTCTGTTGTACATCCGCACACCGGAGCACGATGGACATCTTTGAAAGGTTCTCAAAGTTTTGCAGAGAGAGAAATTTATTGAAAAACTCTCAAAGTGCGACTTTGGTAGCCTTATTCAGTTTTTGGATCACATCATCAACAGTGGACGGATCACCATGGATCGGAAGAAAGTGACAGCATTTGTTGATAGGCCGACATCGACCAATGTTCGAGACGTTCACGTTTTCCTCGACTTCTGCAATTACTATCGGCGTTTTTTATGGGATTACGCCCGATTGTTTGTGCCTCTCTTCAACCTCATTCAAAACAAAAATGAGTGGTAGTGGGGAGACAGCAAACAAGAAGCGTTCACCGCTTTGTGGAACTCTCTAACTTCAGCGCCAGCCCTACGACTAGGCGATCCAATGGTTGGCTACGTCATGGCTACAGACACTTCAGACCGAGCCATCGGCACCGTTCTCCTGAAAGACCATGGCAACGGCGAGTAACTGGTCGCATACATGTCTTAAAAATTGCACGAACCATAACTCAACTACGCCGTAAACGAGAAAGAAATTATAGTTGTCGTACTTGCATTTAAGACATGGCGGTGTTACCTGGAGTGACGCCGATGCATCGTGCGTACCGACCACCATGTGTTGAAATATCTGAAGGCGCACTCAAACCTCTTTTGATGTCAAACCCGATGGATGGAGTTCCTTGAATCCGGGTTCGACTACGATATCAAGTACCGGCTAGAAAAAATCAACCCGGAGGATGGGCTCAGCCACCGACCAGATTTAATGGCTGAGGTGGCAACGCTACAGCTACAGCAAGACCCCTATCTCAAGTGGCTGTTCACATGAGGCTACGACCAGCATGGCGGATACGACAAGGAAAATCCTGGTACAACGCACCCTACTGGCGACAGCGATTCACGCACCAGGTGGTCGTTCCCCCGAACGATTAACATCACCGTATGCTGCTCGAAGAATGCCACAACAGGGGTCCAGGTGGAAAATTCTGAGAGGACAAGACGCTGAAGAATCTGGCAAAAAAATATTGGTGGGGCAAAATGCAATCCGGCCTGGCCAACTTCTGCAAATCCTGCGATACTTGTCAGCGACAAAAATCCCGTCGCACACGGCCACCCGGACTCCTACAACTGCTCCCTATTCCGACGGAACCGTGGGCTGACATCTCCATGGACTTCGTCACGAGACCACCAGTCACACCCGAGGGATATGACGCAATTCTTATGGTAGTCGACAGGTTTTCCAAAGGGCAAACTTGTCCAAGGCGATGACGTGATCAGTCGCCACCATACACTGCGGCGATTTAGACATTGGGGTATAGCAAGCGCTTACTTTCAGAAGCTACCTCTTAAAGATGTGACGGTCCGCGATGACCATCATTGATCCCCCTGTTACACGCGTCAGCACCAAGCTCCAACCTGACGTGAATGTCCCACTTCGTAGGCCGCCATAACGGCGAGCTTTCACGAGGCGATGTTTTTTTGCAACCAGAAATGTTTCGTATTATCTTCCAAGAATGTGCGATCCGCCTTATGACCTGAACAATGCAGAATAAAACAGAACCTTCAGGGTCGAAGTCTGAATTGGAGCACCGACATTAAACCATAAACAAAAAGCTGCAAAAAAACGAAAACGTGCACGACCAGATTTGCCGGGCGTTAAAATGACCGTCCAGCCATTCGGGTGGGCTTATAACTTCGACCAACTTAACCAGGTTTGAGCTTCCGAAGGGTCGGGAATCAGATAGGCTCCAATGCTAGTGATCTTCCAGCGACCCATCACCTTGCATAAGGACTACCAAAAATAGGATTATCTGATCAATTGATCCTTTTCCAAAATGTCACACTTCATCCCCACAACAAACACCGTCACCTCTGAGGGAACATCACACTTGTTTCTAAACAACATCGTGAGGCTAAACGACGTACCAAGAACCATCACGTGTGACATTGACATTCGATTCAACAGCCATTTTTGGCGCGAATTGATGACTCGCTACGGCAGCAGAATTCAATTTTTTGACGGCGTTTCATGCTCAAACTGATGCCCAGACCAAGCGGAAAAATTAGACGCTTGAACAGCTTCTATAAACACTATGCGAACCTCATGGGACGGATTGGGCACAAAACTCCCGAACGCCAAAATGGCATATAATTCGGCAGGTTCCATCGCAACGGGTAAAACTACTTTTGAAGTGGTGTACGACAAACTTCCCGCCACACTAGCCAGATTACACAGTCGAAGCAACATTCCCCCGGTCGACGTCCAACGCTGAAACTTCTCCACCATTTGGGAGGAAACACGGTAAATCCTGGCGAAGACACAAGCAGCGATGAAACAAGCAGTTGACCAATATCGCAGCGATGACGCGTTCGCCGCTGGCGACAAAGTCCTCAGCTCGGCCAACATCAAACTCCACGGAGCCGACTATTCAAAGCTCAAACCCCAATGGTTGGGACCGTTTGAGATCGAGTGTATGCAAAACCTCGAGGTTGCGCAAATGAAACTCCCTAACACTATGCAAGTTCATCAAGTGTTCCATATCAGCAGACTCAAGCACTACCGAGACCCTGGAGAAAACTTGCACGGAAGGGATGTCCCTCCCCCTCCTCCCGTTCAAGTGGATGCGGACACGGAGTACGTCATCTAGGACATCATCGGCCATGGACAAAGAGGCAAAATGACAGAATATCTTGTCAAGTGGCATGGCTACGACGCCGCACATAACAGGTGGGAATCTTACGACAACCTCTGAGATGCCGATCACCTCATGGATGGCTATTACCGCCGTCACCGTGCCACATTTATACATGCGCCGGGACATCGCGGCTAAAAGGGAGGGAAGTGTTACAAACCGGACGTGCAAGAGTCCCCAATCTTTCCGAGTGGGCATTTCTCTTATTACACAAACAACCCACCGCATCGCGAGACCTCGATATTTACTCCGAAGTGTTGTGATTTGTGACTTTCTTCTACAGTCTACTATGACCACTCGGCCGTGTCCATACTCGTGCAGATCCCTGAGGCGGGCCCTGGTGACATCTGAGGGATGAAGGGCGGCGGACTACCAGCTTGGAGCTGGCCGACTACCGTTCCAGAGCCCCGGACACTGCCGGGACTCCCAGCTGTTTTTCTGCAGCCAGCAGAAGTCTTTTCGGCGGACTGGCCATGAGCCCGATTTGTATGTTTTTGCATTGCGTGTCCACCGTCTGATGATGGATGCATGCATAGTCATAGCGTCCGTCTTGTGACCCTGCACGTCTAGGTTCAGACGGCGTAGCATTCTGACATGTGTACGCAGAGGTATGGCCAAAACAGTGGTTTTGGGCCGGTTTTAGGATAGCTCTTGGACCGCCGCGTGCGACACCCTCTCTGCGCCGCGGCAGGTATTTAGGCCATGGACCTGTCATTTGTTATCTCTCTCTACAAATGCTATTGAAGCATTCAGACACTTTGCCTGGTGTCCCCTAGCCAAACTCTTGCCATTGCGTGCACGACTTGTGACTGTCGTCACTGTCTGATCAAGCACTGACGCCTGGTCAACGGGAGTGTTGCTAGGAAGCTTCCTTGCATCTTTACATGGTATCAGAGCAGTTAGATAGTTCTCACTGAGCTGCGCAGCAGAGACGCAGCAAAGCAGCAGCAGTGAGAGTCACCGCTGCAGCAGATCCACTGGGGCCTGTCAAAGACAGCCGGTCGGTGTCGACACAGCCCACACCCATCACGTGAGACCGTAGTGGCGGTGTTACTACCGTGCTAGGAGCAGCATAGCAGCAGAGCAACAGCAGCAGCAGCAGTGGTAGCAGCAGCGCCGTAGCAGCAGCTACAGCAGCGCGTGGCGGTTGCAATGAGTGCAACCGCTGTCCGCAGCCGTAGCGGCGGTCGCGGCAACAGCAGCGAGTGGCGGCAGCGGCGGCAGCAGCAGAGCATCAGCAGCGGCGGCAGCAGCAGAGCATCAGCAGCGGCAGCCACAACAACACAACAGCAGCAACAAAGCCGCGGCGGCAGCAGCAGAGCAGCAGTAGCTGCAGCAACAGCAGCGTAGTAGTAGCAGCAGTAGCAGCGCGCGGCGACGGCAGCGAGCAGCAGCCGCAGCGCGCAGCAGCAGCAGCGGCATTGCGTAACTGCTGCTGCCACTACTGCACATGCAGCCACGTAGCTGTTGCTCTAGCTGACAGCACAGCTACAGTAGCAGCTGAGCGGAAGCTGCTATCCGGCCTCCGCGCAGCTTCCGCGCAGCCGCCGCGGAGCGGGTGCACGCTCGCGCAGAACCGCGAGAGAAGAAAAAAAGGAGGGGGTCGAGCCGACGTCAGCATTTTTTTGCTTGCTGACGTCATCAGGTCGTGCTGACATCAGCAACCACCTGCTGACGTCAGCACCATACTTAACTAAATGTTTGACCGGACAGTCAAAAATTGCCAGCTTCTCAACTCTTCGAGAAACGCTAACGCTTTCGCAATCCGAGAAACCTGACCTGTCGACCCATACTGAGAGGCGACATGAACTCGTCGGACAACAAGGGGAAGGCGACAGGTGATCCCTCCTCCTCCTCTTATGGGGTCCTGAGCCCACGCTCGCAGGCAATTGAGGACCTGCAGAGCCATCAGATTGAGATGCGTCGCCTGCAGCTGGAGCAGACTGATGCCATCCGTACGCTGACTAAGCTTCTGCGTGGCCAGTCCATAGTCCCACGGCAGGTCTCCGAGGGAGCTGCCGGCGTCGCGGTCTCTACACAACAGTCGGCTCAGGCACCCGTTACAGGAGCTCGACCTGACCCACCACCTTCTGACCTCCTGGATGATGATCCCTTTATGCCAGGCATGACAGACGACTCCCGGGATCATGAGATTCGAGTTCTTCAGGAGCGCCTCCGTCAGTTGCAGATGGACACCAGATCTCCTCGGATTCCTACGGTGCGATCTTCCCCCGACTATCCCGGTGACTATCCCCCTCCAGGAGTCTTCCCCGTCCCTCGTCCCCCTCGACCTACGGTTGCTCTCCCCACGAAGCGGCAACCCAAGGACTTTGAGACACCACCTCCACGGTACATCACTGAGGACGGCTTCAACTGCTGGGAGATCCTCTTTCAGGTTTGGGCTACTTTAGAGGACGTGTGGCCCTACTACCACAGCCCATATAAGCCTACAGACCCAGCACAGGTGCTGACAGCAGCCAAGACAATGCGCGGACTCCTCTATGACATGCCATGCGAGACCGTTGTCGACTTCCACCCCTTCCTTGGCAAGCCCGGCACAGGCACTGGCGCCGATCCACGCGGAGGTTGGGATCTGGCCTTATTCGTGCTGGCCATAGAGACGTACGCCACCCGTGCAGCACACATTCATGCCTTCCACTCTCTCCGTCAGGGGCCTGCAGAGCCTGCAGCCAATTATTGGCGACGCGCCATGCCCATCTACACATGCCTTCGGACCTCAGGAGGCACATAGCTATGGGCGCTCCGTACGATGATGCTCGGAGTTCGCCTTGAGTATACTGACATCTTCACAAGGTACAGCGACGTTGTCCTCGAGCCCCTTTCAGCCACTCTACAGCTTCTCCCTTGGGCATATCAGCTCTTTCTCCAGGTGACTTCAGCCTGCGAGGCAGCCGTGGCCCATCAGGAGACTTCCCTTGCTACAACAGTCATCGCATCACCACCATCTTCCCTCCTGTAGTCTCCTTCTTCATCCTCCATCACGTCCTCATCTTCCTCCTCCTCTTTGGTTCCGCCCACACCCACTCAGACACAGGGTATTGCAGCAGCAGCTCAGGGGAAGAAGAAGAAGGGGAAGCGTGGATCAGGTCAGCAACAGTCACAGCAGCAGTCGTCCTCCAGTGGTAGCAGTGGACGTTCTGTTCACTGCTACAACTGTGGAGGTGCCCATCGCTACACCGAGTGCCAGCAGCCGCTCGACTGGGCGCGGATTACTCATGGGCTCCAGGCTGCACACGCCCTCCGTTCACATCCAGCACGTCATCCTCGCCATCATCCAAACGCGTGGTGGCCACGACTGCAGCTGTTCTCGCTTCTCCACCAGCGAGTAGCAGCGATCCGGACCCACGTGACCGCACCATCGCTGAGCTCCGACACCTTTTGGCACTCTGCTTTCAGGGAGGTGCGAGTGTGTTGTCATCGTCGGGTGGTCCACAGATTGTTTGTCCATCCGTTCCTGTGACTCGTGACGACGTGTGTGTGGGAGCACAGTCAGCATGTGATGATGATGGGCCTGACTGCACCGATTGGGTTCATGAGTCTCATCTTTGTGTCCTGCGTTGTTCCTCCCCACTGACGGCTCAACATCCCTCTGATGCTGAGTGTTCCATTGCCCGTTGTACAGTGACGTCCACCAGTCGTGACTCCGGTGGCACTTGGATCATCGATTCTGGTGCCACTCATCACATGACGTGTCGTCGTAGTGATTTGATTGTTCTCGGTCCTGTCACGTCCGTCCGTTCCGTCCGTACAGGCTCTGGTCAGTCCTTGCCAATCCATGGTGTTGGGTTTGTATGTTTCGACAGTCCGTCTGGCCCCTCGTACCTTTCTGACGTGTTGTTTGTGCCTGATCTCGAGCTCAGCCTGCTTTCTGTACGTGCCTGTACACTGATGGGTCTCTCTGTGGAGCATACCGCAGACTCAGCGATTGTGACTGCTACTGACACTCGTAGTGTTGTCCTTCGTGCATCTGTCGTAGATGATCTGCATCGTGTCTCTCGTACCTCCTCCCCTTGCTCTCCTTCCTCCTCTGCTCGGGTTTTTGTCACTGGTGTTCTGTCTCCGGAACACCAGCGGTTGCTTCATCGCCGTCTGTGTCACGTGGGCTCCGATACTGTGTCAAAGCTCATTCGGACACAGCCAGCTCTCGATCTTCATGCGGCTTCTTTCGAGAAGCCACCCAAGACCGACTGTCTCTTTTGTGCTTGGGGGAAGATGCACCGCGGTACCTATCCTGACTCTCATTCCCGAGCACTTTGGCCTCTCGAGTTAGTTCACTCGGACCTTCTCGGTCCTCTTCCGGTCGAGTCCCTATTTGATTGGGGCCAGTATGTTCTGACTCTGACTTATGACTTTACCCGGATGCGATGGGTCTACAGCCTGCGTCAGAAGAGCGACGCCGTCCTTGCGGTTCCACTTTGGCTAGTGATGGCTGAGCGCCAGTCACGTCACACGCTACATACTTTTTGCTTGGATCGCTATGGTGAGTTCCTTGGCGAGATGGACGGATTCTTTGCCGAGCACGGGATTTTTCACCAGGTCTCCGCTCCTGCTACCCCTCAGCAGAATGGTGTTTCCGAGTGTTGGAACCGCACCATGGAGGATGCGGTTCGTGTTATGCGGTCTGAGTGCGGTCTCCCTGAGTCCTTCGTTTTTTAGGGCTTCGCCTACATGACGTGGGTCTAGAACCGCCTCCCGCACGGTCCGCTTCCGGACCATATTACATCGTATGAGCTCTGGTTTGGACATCGTACTGACCTTCGTCTCGCTCGCGTCTGGGGATCCCTGGCCTCCGTGTGGTACACCGAGGACCAGCAGGGGCCCAAGGTCTCACCTCGGGGCCGTTTGTGTGCTTTCGTAGGCATTTCCTTGCGGTCGAAGGCTTGGCGGTTCTGGGACCCTACTTGTCGTCACGTCATTGAGTCCCGCGACGCGCTCTTTTTCAAGTCTCTCACCTACCGTGACCTGACTTCGATCACGGCACTCTCTGCCACACATGTTCCTACCTGTGAGGGTTCTCGGCGGATGGGGGAGACTTCTACGCCAGCAAGCATCTCTCATCAGGCTGATGTGTCCGTCTGATGAGCCCCCTTCACCTCTCGGTCTCCAGCCCTTGATGACCCGGCGATCTCGCTGTCGGTCCAGAGACCTCGCCCGTACAGCGTGCTTCACACCCCACAGGTGTCCCTGCGCCAGTACCTGCGTCAGCCGGCACTCCTGTTTCTGTGTCCGGTCCAGTCTCGCCTACTCCCATACCTGCGTCTGCTGGCACTCCTACCTCTATGTCAGGTCCAGTCTTGCCTGCTCCTGCTGTCACATCCAGCCCCGTGTCCCCCACACACGCGTCTCCTCGCACGGCATCACCGGCTGCCTTGTCTCAGCCCCCACCAGCTGTGGTCGTGCCTGTCCCTGAGCCTGAGGTGCGCCCCTCGAGCTCAGGTTACTCCCGTGAGCCTGGCGGCCGTCTTCGACCACTGGATTCCGGAGCTAAGCGAGCGTGGGGCCCCGCACCCAGGTACCCCTCTCGCAGGATCGCGAGTGGTGACCCCGGCACAAAGGCCCTAGGCCTGAGTGTCCGCACTGAGCTCACAGAGGTACATCCAGCGTGCCTCGTAGGGCACGATCTCGTCACTCGCGAGTTCCATATCGCTTGTAACGCAGCAGCTGATCTTGTAGTCGTCAGGCCTAGCACCGAGGCGTGTGCCCTTGCCACGCAGAGCTCTCCCTCTGTGGCGTCCGACCCGGGCACCCTGAGGGAAGCTCTCTCGTCACAGGATGCTGACGCTTGGCGAGCTGCCTGTGAGGATAAGCTTCGTGCTATCCGAGAGCATAGAGTCTATGAGCTTTTCGACCTTCCGCCTGGGAGGAAGGCTATTCAGGTCAAGTGGGTCTTTCGTAAGAAAGTGAAGCCAGATGGCTCACTGGAACGCTACATGGCCCGCTTGGTCGTCAAGGGATACTCTCAGATTGAGGGCGTCGATTACACTGACACTTTTGCCCCTGTCGGCTGCATGACCTCAGCTCGAGCTCTGTTTGGTGTAGTGGCTCAGCATGACTGGGAATTGCACCAGATGGATGTGAACAATGCGTTCCTCCATGGCTCTCTGGATGAGGAGATTTACGTGGCTCAGCCACCAGGCTTTGAGGATAGTGACAAGGTCTGGCGCTTGCGCAAGTCCTTGTACGGCCTCAAGTAGTCTCCGCGGTGTTGGAACCAGGAGATCACCAGCGCTTTGACTCATGCGGGACATGTATAGAGCGAGGCAGATCCCTCTCTCTTCATCCTACTAACACCCGAGCGGTTCATCGCCATCCTGGTCTATGTCGATGACCTTCTGATTGCGTCTCCGTCCCTGGAGGCCGTGAAGGAGGCCAAGGTTGTCCTTCAGACTGCCTACAGGATGAAGGACCTCGGTCCTGCATCGGTGTTTCTTGGTGTGGAGATCGTGCGAGATCGCAGGCGTTTGACACTGTTGCTGCATCAGGCCCGATATGCACGATTCGTGGGAGAGCGTTATTAGCGATCTCCTTGGTGCAATGCCCACTGCTTCCACACCTCTTCCACCCGATGGGCAGGATGTCCTGAACGTGGATGATCCCACACAACTGGCGGAGACAGTGGACGTGACCTTGTACCTCCGTCTCATCGGATCTCTGATGTACCTGGCCACTACCACATGTCCTGACATCGCTTTCGTTGTCAACCTCCTCGCTCAGTTCTCGCAGGTTCCTCGTGCCAGAGTCCTTCACGCGGCTGTGCGAGTGGTGCGGTACGTGGTCTCCACGCCGAACCTCGGACTCTGCTTTCGTCGGCAGTGTTTGATGGTCCTTGAAGGCTACACTAACAGCGACTGGGCTTGGAGCCCAGATGGACGCATCCGTAATGGCTACGTGTTCCTGCTCGGTGGTACCGCTCTGTCTTGGCGTAGCGGGAAGCAGGGTTGCATCGCACATAGCTTGTCGAAGGTAGAGTACGTTGCTTTGGGCGCAGGGGCTGCTGAGGCGGTATGGCTGTTGGTTTGTGTGGCTTCCACCCGTCACGACCGACACTGCTAGTTTACCGATATACCCATATTCGGGGTATATGGCAGAGGAGGGCGTGACGACACGACGGGCCTCCGGACTGCACCGAGACTTCTCCAGCACCTATGACAGCGCCAGCGAGACGCGGTCGATGCGTTCCGGCAGCCATGTGGGCTTGTCAGGAGGTTGGAGAGTTTTCTCGGTGGGTTGAGACCCGCGCACCCGGTTGACTGTACCGGTGCGACGAGGAGACCCGATGGCTGTTGTGGGGCTTCCGATGTTCAGAAAGCCGTCTGTGATGTCTGGACGTTGATTCCGAGATGTTTTGGCACTGCTCATATTTTCTCGTTGGTCGAGACCCGGGCACTCGGAGAGTTGTTCCGGTGCCTCGAGGAGACCACCTTTGTTACTCTCGTGGTGTATGCAGTGTGTTCTCCCTGTTGATTCATTTTGGGTCAGCAGGGGTGACGGGGCCCGGTGCGGTTAGCTGCCGGCGCCCCTATATAAGCCTGGTAGGGGCTCATTTGTGATCTCTCCTTGTTCTTTATATTCAGCGTTCCAGACTTAGCCAAATTCTTGCCGTCTTGCATCGCACTCACACACAGAGCTCATTTTCGTTATTGCATGGGCCTGCATGCCCTAAAAATTATTTCCAATCTGGTATCAGAGCACAGGGGGGCGTGTGAGCAGCAGAAGCAGCAGCAGTGGGCGGAACGCAAAGAGAACGCGCCACGTGGCGCCACGCCGGCAGCAGCGTGAGGGAGAGCAAAGCGACTGCACGTGAACGCCACAGGGGCGGTGAGCCGCACACAGCAGCAATAGCGACCGCGGCGGCAGGAGCAAAAGCAGTAGCAGCCACTGCAGTTGCGGCGGCAGCAGCAGCAGCCAGTGCAATTGCGGCACAGCAGCAAGAGCAGCGCATCAGCCGGTGTAGCAGTGACGTCACTAGCAGCAGCACATAGCAGCAGCAGCAGCAACCACTGCAACGGCGGCAGTAGTAGCAGCAGCGTGCAGCAGCAAGTAGCAGCGGCGGCAGCAGCAAGCAGCAGCAGCAGCTGCTGCGCAGTCTAGCAGCAGCAGCAGCTGCTGCTGCTGCGCAGAGTAGCAGCAGCAACAGCGGCGGAAGCAGCAGCAGCAGCAACTGCAGCAACTGCGCCCGCCGCTGGAGCTGCTGCTGCTGCTGCTGGAGGGCCTCGCAGCCCTCCTGTGAGGGCCCCCGCCCCCTCGGAGGGGCCCCCTCGTCCCCCATCAGGGGGCCTCTCCGAGGGGGGGGAGCCCTTTGGCCCCTTTTTGCCCCCCCCCTTCCCTCCTTTCGAGGGGGCCCTCGGAGGGCCCCGTCGAGCCCCTCCGAGGGGCCCCTCGGAGGGGCCCGTCGGCTCCATCAGCCGACGGACGGAGGGAGGGGCAGACCCCCCCCCCTCCCCTCATTCACTCGCTCGCTCGCTCACCTCGCTCGCTCGTTTTTCTTTGCGAGCGAGCGAGGGGCGAACAGGGGGGGTGGGGCAACCTGACATCGCCCCCTCAATTTTTTTATTCCCCCCTCCATCCTGACCTGTCCCCATTCTGGGGGGCAATCCAGAACCGGGTGCAGGCAAACCCGGGGTGAGAGGAAAAAAAAAACGAGAAGCCTGAAAAAAAAAGGAGTGGGGGTTGGGAGAGAGCGAGATAGAGAGAAAAAACGTGGCGGTTAAGGGCAACAAAAAAGGGGGCTGGCTGAGGGCAACGAAAAAAAAAAAAGAAAGGGGGGCCTGAGGGCTAGTGAATAAAGACAAAAAAAACAGCAAAAGGAAAAAAGGATAATCTTCCAACTACCACCGCCGTAGTAGCAACAGCTTTCATAGCTGCAATAGCAGCATCAGGCGGTGACGTGTCGACGACTACATAGTGCGACGGCTGCGCAAGAGCTTACAGTTTCGCCTTCTCAGCCGACAGCGGACTGTCGTCAGCGGCGATCTTCGCTTTGAGATGCGTCGTGGACCGGCGCCTTCCTGGGGCCCGTGGATTGGAGCGCGCACTTCACCCCGTAGGATCGACGGCGCATTCGAGTCTTACCAGCTCCGAGGGCTGGGCCATCTACCGCTTGGAGCAGCAGCCACACCTGCAGCCGCCACCCCTTCTCGTCTTGGAGCAGTCTTCGCTCCATTAGTGGCAGCAGCATTAGTGGCCGCAGTTAGTCGGACTGTAGTCTTCGGTTGTGCTGTGGTAGTGCAGCTCGTCCCGTCTGGTCACGGTTGTTGACCTCGACACCGTGACTTGTGGGAGTGACCAGTGTCTACAGGCCTCATTCTCTCCCGTGGCTTGGTGTTTACCACCGGGAGTAGGTGCCCTTGGCACCTATCCATTGTCTAGCGCACGAGATGAGTGCGCGGACATCTAAGCAGGCGCCCTGCGCATTAGCCTGCTACTACTGTGGTGATGGACGTCATCGTTGGCGTCGCTGTTGGACGCGCCCTCCCGGCTGGCATCCACCTTGGTTACAGCCTCGTCCGAGCCTGCATCCTCCACAGCATACGGATCTGCCGGCGTTGGTAGATCCCCTAGCTAGACCTCTGGCGAGCATATTCGCTGAGATCCACGGCCTCCGACAGACGGTGCAGTGGCTCTATGACCTTGTCCTCACTGAGCGTGCTTCTGCTACTCGTTCGTCGACAGCCTCTTCGATCACATCTCCTCCACCCTCTCCTCCTTCGTCATCCGATGGTGTACCTTCAGCTCCATCTGCCAGCGAGTCTCAGGCTGCCACCATCCTTTCGATCCTCCACTCTGTTGCGACCACGACGCCACCTCGCAATGACATGTCTTCATGCAGTCGTTCCAGTCGAGTGGCCCCGCGACGTCGGCGTCAGCGCTCCGCACGCCGTGCTCGCGTTGGTTTCGATACATCCTCCACCTCCTCGGCTTCCATTGCTGTACCTGTCGAGGGGGAGTGTGGTCATCAGACAGTGCCTATGCCCGTAGCGACAGTAGTCGCACCCCCGCCGTCCCGCCGTGCCTTAGCGTCAGCCGAGGCAGATGCAGATGACAGGGTGGGAGTACATGACGTGGAGTCTGATCTCGCCATGGAGGTCATGGAGCAGTCTTGCGTATCATCGAGCTCGACTTCCACGTCCGGGCTGGATCCAGATCTGCTACAGCAGCAGGTTGCGTCAGGAGGAGTGCGGGCCCGGCGTCCCTCGGCGGTACCACTCGCGGCTCCTACCGGTGGCGTCCCGGCGGTTGCACAGGGGTCCCGTACGGATCGGGATGCCTCTTGCGGAGTTTTGGCGGAGGTTCCAGTGCAGGAGATATGCGTGTCATCGAGGTCGACATCCACGCTGGGACAGGAGCCGGACGTTCTGCAGCAGTAGGTTACCTCAAGAGGAGTGCAGGCACGGTGTCCCTGGACTGTGCCACTCCCGGCTCCGTCCGGTGGAGGCCCAGGGCTTTCGGGGGAGAGTGTGCAGACGACTCATACGACTCCGGCAGATGTTGGAATACTTGGGACTTGCATGTCATTGAGATCGACATCTACGCTGGGGCAGCAGCCGGACATTGTACAGCAGCAGGTTGCATCGGGAGGAGTGCAGGTCGCGCGTGCCTTGACGATGCCACTCGCGACTCCAACTAGTAGCGGCCTGGTGGTGGCACAGCAGTCTTGTGCGGATCGGGATGCCCCACACGGATCTCCGGGGGCGTTGGCGCACGAGATTCACACCAGTACGATAGGAGACGCAGTGCATGCACAGAGTCAGCCGGTTGATCTTTTGGAGGTTGAGGCATTCTTGAGAGCAGCAGTTTTGAGAGACATCGCTGGGACATATGCTACAGCAGACATAGCAGGCTCCACCGTCTCATCTGTGGTACATGAGGACCAGCTTCAGCGTGAGGAGTCTTCCACCTTCCCACAGTCTCCGGGTTCCCGTACCCACGACGGAGTAGCGACATACATGACGGAGTCAGATGATGATCCATACTCTATCATCGAGCAGGTGGTAGCGACCAGCGTTCCCGGCGAGACAG